>PVLA01013334.1:0-37479 GCA_004027455.1 Hydrochoerus hydrochaeris
AGAAAGATTTTTGCCTATATAGTTTGATCAATTTTTCATGCCCTTATCTTGTAATATGAGCAACTACTTTGAAGGTAACAAAACACAATGATGCCATTGTTTTCCTGCTATAATTTTGTTTTGAAATTTTGTATCCTAGTTTTTATTTATTTATTTTTTACTTAAAAGATTTCATATATTTCTCCATAAAGCAAGTGATGTGTGAAAGCCAGCACCGTGGACGCCTCTCTAAAGAAAGACTCCTCATCTGTGTGGATAAAGGGAGGGAAAGATAAAAATTCTCTCACTGACTAGAACGGCGAATAGAAGGTCTGATTTCACCTTTCTGAAGGTGAAGTGTAAGAGCGCTAGAGAAATGATTCTCTCTCACCTGAACCTTGGCCCAACTTCAGACCCCAGAATAAAGTCTCGGTTTTTATGAGAAACCAGGCTTCTCCCCCTGCCCCGTTCTGCCCTGGAGCAGCTCAGTCCTGAGGACTGGGTCACCCAGGCTCCACCCCAGCGTAATTCATGCAATTTTGTTGCTCAACCTCAAAATTCTTCTGTGCTCATTTTAACTCATATTTTTGTCTTTTTAAACAAACTCAAGTTCACGACCTTACGAAAACATAACTTCTGCTTCATACGTTCTCATACAGCTTTGAATTCCAGCCCTGGGAAGGCCAGACTGAGATGAGCCCAGCTCAGGGCCTTCAGACCTTCTCCTTAGCTCTCTTTCTGGCCCCTGGAGGGCGCTGTAGCCCGGCCTGGAAAGGGGGCTCTGTCCAGTGGGATAGATGGACAGCACCTTTCTTCCTCCGCAGTCTGAGGAGTGATCTGAACATGAGGGGTAGTGACAGTTACAAGGGAAGATCACCGCGAATCACTATTAGCGCCTCAAAACCCTGTTTGCTGAATACGCCTTTCATCACCGGCTCTGCCTTCTAAATGCCATTTGATGACCCCGTGGTATGAGCTGGAGACCTCTCCTCAGCCCTCAGCGTTTGCAGCTGTCACGCGTGTGTACACTGTTACCGTGGAATTTACAGCGTCATTCCCTGTCTCCTCACAGAGCACTCCCGGGTCAGAGGACACAGGAAGGAAAAGCAAGACTGAGGATTCCAAAGCACCAGAGGCAGGTTTTTCTTAAAAAGAAAACTATTGCTTAGTATTTTATATGCAAGAGAAAAATCTGAGGTTTATTTTACATGTTCCAAATGATATCAAAACCATCTAATGCTGTCATTTCTTTAGTATTTTTTCTTCCTCTTTCTGGTAGCTGTAAGGGAGAGAAGGTAAGAAGAAAAGAGGAAGAATGTAACTGCAGAAACACAGTGAGGAGAGGAAGTAGGGGAAGGAGAGGAATCATAAAGAACAAGGAGATTTTATCAGTCGCAAGCATGAGACACAGGAAGGTACTAGAAGATAAGAATCATTAAAAAAGCCATATTGCCCAGGAAAGATAATATGTAACTCTTGCCCAAATTGATACTATTTTCTCCTCATTATTAACAGAGTTTTTTTTCTTTACTAGTAACAGTTATTTTATATAACCTGCATTTTCAAATGACACGCACAAATATGGTTATAGATATTAATGGAATATTATGTGACATTTAGATGCATATATGTTTAAACCAGGTTAAGAAATATTTTCTTAAACTTTTATCATTTAAAAACTATTTATTTGAGCTGAGGTCTTGCCGTGTAGCTCAGCCTTACCTGGAGCCCTTGGGCTCAACTGATCTGACCGTCTCTGCATAGCAGGGGTTACAGGTACAGGTCACCGCATCCTGCTAAACATTTATAATTTCCTTAGGGTGGTTTTTATACCTCTTACTCTGGCGTTTTGAAGATTACAGTGCACTATCATTGTTTTTAGTCACCCTAATGTGCACAGCACACCTGAGCTTCTTGCTCCTATGTGTAATTCAGTGCACACTGATTAAACTCTCCCCAACCCTCCATCTCCTCAAGGTGTAATTCTTTATAATAATGTTTACCACAACTCCTGGTTATTCCAGGAGAATCTAAATCTACATATTCCAATAGAAGGCTACATTATGCATATACTTTAGAGCTCTTACAACTTTTTCAGTTAGTATGCCTGGAGTGACTGACAAGCAAATTAACTCACAGGTTAATAAGGACCCCTTAGAACTCACATTTCTTTCCTGGGTTTCAATACACTTTCATGCATGTCCTTTGTTTAATGGTCCCCAGACTCATTAATACGGTTGATCTGTTCTCCTTTTGAGAAGTGCCTCCCCTTCCTCCTCACATGCCCCCTCACACTGCTCACAACTCAGGGATTAACAGTACATTTTCCTCTAATGACCTTTCTCTCTCCTCACCAGGCTTTCTTCCCTCTCACAATGAATGGGAACATTTTCAGGGCTGTGTAGATGCTGCAGTGACATCGCCTGTGACCGTGTCTCCTTTCCTACTCAGGTGTGAGAGGGATGCAGGTGGAGCAGAGTCCTCCAGCCCGGATCCTCACGAGGGAGCCAGCTCTACACTGTGGTGCAATTTTTCTACCTCTGTACAAAATGTGCAGTGGTTTCGCCAAGATCCTGGGGGCCACCTGGTCACCCTGTTCTATGTTCCTTCAGGGACAAAGCAGAGTGGAAGACTACAGGCCACGACAGTCCCTAGAGAACGCCGCAGCTCACTGCCCATCTCTTCTCCCCGGCTCACAGACTCAGCCTCTTATCTCTGTGCTGCAGCCCACAGTGCTCCCCAGGCGCCCGCAGCTGGTGCACAAACC
This sequence comes from Hydrochoerus hydrochaeris, assembly GCA_004027455.1. Taxonomy (NCBI): domain Eukaryota; kingdom Metazoa; phylum Chordata; class Mammalia; order Rodentia; family Hydrochaeridae; genus Hydrochoerus; species Hydrochoerus hydrochaeris. Next base: position 2,747 of record PVLA01013334.1, read on the forward strand.
CCCAGCTGGGATCAGCCCCGCGCCAGCCACGGGCGCGTCACGGGGCCTCCGCAGCAGTGTCTTCCAGGTTCATATGTTTTATCTGCACTGGCAGAGTCCCAAGTGTACACACTTTTTGGCTTCATGGATTTGGCTTTATCTTGAATTCTCAAATTATACTTCCCCCTGCACAGAGGCCTAACTGAGAACTAGCACAAGGATTCACTTATTTTTGTCAGTTTTAATTGGAACAGGATGTGTCATGTGTTTATGTATTATGAATCGCTTCTTACATGCTGTAATATAGAGCTCAGTGTCTGCAACAGAGACTGAAAACTCTGAAAACAGAAAATCTGCAGCACCCCATTCTGTATGCAAAAAATTTAACCACTGTTCTGCATCAGTAATTATCACAGAAACAGTATCATGGAAGCTGAGTGAGGTAGGAAGAGATCGGCAATCAGACAGGCTGGGCCCTCCAGGGAGTCAGGGCTGAAGATGAGAACACAGCAGGGCTGTGGCCACAGGTGCATCTGAAGATGCAAGGGAGAGACTTACTACTTTCCTAAGTGACTCTTAGGATACTTAGCAGAAGCTCGGGATTATTGATGTTGCCCTTTTGAGATTTCCCATGATTTCACTAGGGGTGGGTCATCCTCTCCCACCCACCAACACTAAGACTAAACCCACTAGGGCTAAGCTAGGAACACTAAGACTAAGAGTATAGATTACTAACCAAGGTTAGTGATGTCACCCATATGCCCATACACAGTGGATCAGTATCACCTAAGTGACTATACTTCCAATCTTATTGGTTAATCATAATTTGATCCCTGTTGTACCTGCCTCATGATTTTACTCTATAAGACTTTATTTGAGAAGTGAATTCATTGGTAACCCATTTAAGACCCCTCCTGTTCATATGGGGAAAGAAATTCGCAGCCAGTATACATTTGTATTATCTATAAATGAAGAATGGATTTTAGGAGTAATGCAAATTAAGAGCAGCCTATATTTACTGAGAGAAAGAAAGCTTCTGTCCAAGAGAGTGATGGAAGGGATCCTAAGTGGGGTGCTGAGGATCCTGCCTTTTACAGGGATTTTTATAGAGCAAAACCACAAAGCCCAGTGGGTCCAAGGTGGGAAAAATGGGAAATCACAAGATGGGCATGAGGTGGGTCAGAACTATGGCCGACAAATAAGATTGTGAGTATAATTGTGGGTAAAATTGACTAAATCAAGGTCAGATGGGGAAGCGAGTCACAGAGCAAGCAGGTAGGAATAGAGAACAGGGCCTTTACCTGTAGAGGGTCGGGTCAGTGGCTCCTTCTGGCTTCTTCAAAGTGAGCAGACAGACTCCCCAACTCAGCGGTCATGGCACATTCAAACTTGAACCCCTCAGGAACCACATCTCCAAGGCAGCCACTACCAGCTGCTGTGGGATTCTGCACCTGGACCATCAGGAGCACAGGCACCAACTCACCAGGGGGAAACCCTGTCACCACGCTGCTCCCAGGGTGCTGTGTGCACCCTCTACAGTCTCCATCTGCTGAAGTGCAAATAACTGCAAAATAGAAAAATGACTGTCTGTCACCACTCAGGTGAAATGGGATGGAGGAGAAACTCAGTTATAAGCCTTTCTCTACAACACACATTGATCTCTCATTACAACCTGTATCAAGGACTGGAACTGTCTGAGAGGCTTCATATGTGCTTTTCTCGGTTTCTAATTGCCTTTTGGTCACTTTATTTTAATTCATCTATTAAAATAATGAAGGAAAAGGAAGAGCAGCTCAGTCCCACATGATCACAGAATAGGATGGAAAAACTCAGTCTCCATTATCAGTAGTGTTCACATGTCCTGTGTGTTTTCAGGAGCAGATACTAGCATGTGTCACAGAATGACCTGGCATTCTCTTCATGAGGTTATTAGTAAGGGGAGAATAAGGTTCAATATTTGACTCAATAGTATAGAAAATGTGGTAGAATAAATCTAACATACATGACTTAAGAAGTATAATTAGTTTTGTGCAGGTAATAGGTCTTATTATAATCACAATATTAAAATCTAGTAAATAAATCTCGCTATCCAGTTTTGAAAGAATAACATTTTATTATGCTTGTAACTCCAAAAAAAAATATTCATCTCCAAAGACTGTGGGACAGAATTTCATCACATGATTTGGATATGGTTTTGTTATTTGTAAAAGTGAAATAGATCCTGAAGCTCAGTAAGGGAGGGAAGATACAATAATTGTGTCACACATGACTGCCTTTCACAGAAAAGAAAACACTTGTGTGCAGAAGAGAAAACACTTGTCAGTTTAGTGACCAGGTGGATGATTAGGAGAGTCTGGGACTCAGAGTGAATTTCCCTATAAATGTGCCCCTCAAACTAATCTACTGAGTAGCATCTCATGCATTAGCCAGCTCAGCCTGCAGTTCCTGTCAGCTCCAGCTCTCAAACCAACTGCTTTTCTCAGTGTCATTTCTAAGAACTTCCTAACTGAGCTCCAGTGGAAACAAGGGTAGACAGAAGATCAGTTGTTTCTCATGTGTGCACAAACCCTGTGGTGTATGAACCCAAGAACCCTACTTCCTGTTTGGGGGAGTAGCCTAGGAGCTCAAGAATTACTTATATGTGCTCTGCCCAGCACTGAGGGGCCCTGAAGCCTGAGTGTGAGACAGAGCAAAACACACTGTGCAGAGGGACAAAGACAGATGCCACTGTCCAGCCTGCTGTGGGTGTCCATGCTCTTCCTCTGCTCTGGTACGGATGGTGCAAACGTGTTCAAGACTGTTAAGGATGAAAGGCCTAAACACAGACGGGTGCTTCACACAGTCTGGGGAGGAAAGGGGAATGGGGAGAAAGCAAGGAAACCGTGACTTCACTTTTGTTTGTGGGTCCTAAATTAGTCTAATTCTCACAATATTCTATCCACTATGTCATGGAATCAGCTGCCTCTGATTGTTCCCACAGGATCCAGTGTGGCCCAGAAAGTGACTCAAGTCCAGCCACCCACATCCAGACCAGCAGGGGAAACGGTCACCCTGGACTGCTCCTATGAGACAGCCTGGAACTCATACTATCTTTATTGGTACAAGCAACTTCCCAGTGGAGAGATGGTTTTCGTTATTAGTCAGTATTCTGCAGATTCCAATGCAAAGAATGGTCGTTATTCTGTCAACTTCCAGAGAGCAGCTAAGTCCATCAGCCTCAGCATTTCATCCTTACAGACAGAAGATTCGGCTATGTATTTCTGTGCTCTTGAGGAACTCACAGTGTTTGAAATGATAGTAAGAGCTGAACAAAAACTCAGGAGCTCCCTGAGCCTCAGGCCCTGCTGCAGGAGCCCAGCTGAGACTCGCACCTGCGGATCCCAGACAGGAAGGGAGCACGGGGTTGCTTCACTGTGGTCTGGATCAGAGGATTAAGTTCTAAGTAAAACCTGCTGCTTTCTCATTTGGAGACAGGTGTCAGGAGCCACTTTTCTGTGCAACTTTCTGTCTTGGATTTCTGAATCAACAATAGTTCATCAGAACATGTGTGATGATGTTTAATGTTGAAGGCTTGCCCCATAATAACTTAAAGCATCAGTTTTACTTTAAAATACGCACAGCCCAAATTTAGGTTTAATGATCTGAAACTGCAAGAACACAATTTCCTTAATCTTTTTTAGGCTCCCTGTTTTGTACACAGGAGCAGAGCCGCCGTGAATGATGCTGAATGAGAATAATTATAAGGATGAGGCCTCACGCATCAGCTCCATCTGGAAGGAGCCTCTAGAAGCTATTGTTTGTATGACCCTTGTTGAGTCTGAGTTGACTGAAGGCCAACTAGATTCACATTTGGGAAGAAAATTTGGATAGCACAAGGACGTGGGTGAACTGCGATTTGTGAGGACATACTGGGACCTATTACGTCATGTGGACCCTGCACACTAAGCCTTGGCTCTCTCCCTGCTCCTTCAGTGTCAGTGGGTGGCCATCAAGAGAAGCAGTGTCATTTGCAATGATGCAGCCATACACTTACCTGGCTCCAGAGAAGAGGTGCTGGAAGGGGAGATGTGGGGGGAGGGGGAGCTGTGTCAACAATGAGCCAGCAAATCATTGCCAGCTCCAGAGCGCTGTCCAGGGTCCTGAGGACACAGCCCCTCACCAACCTTCCATGTGCTGCACCATTTCCTTCGTCACCAACCTTAGAGCAGCAAAGCCCAGGGAAACAAACTCTAAGAAATCCGTTTCTAGAGAGTTAAGTTGAGACAGTGCAAAGTACCCCTATCAGCTTGGGGTGAGCACCTCTTACAAAAACAGTTAACAGTTCAGACAAACACAAGAGAACAATTACACTGATATGATGCAACTATTCCTCTGTCCACCACAAGTAAACTAACAATTCCCAGTTAGCATAGGAAGTTTGTTACCCATCTGTGGGTGTATTTGTGCCTTTTCTAGCTGAGGCACACTCTACCATTGACATCCTACAACTTACCTGCTGAGACACAATGAAACATGAGCTGAACCTGCACTGGGCATCTTATGCCTCCATCTGCAGGTGGATGAGCAGAGAGTAGGTCATGGTTACTATGGGATATACCTATGCTCATATCAAAAGGATATTTCATAACTTTTGCAGTCCCTGTCTCTCCAAGTGGACACGCAGTTGCAGCTGGCTTTTACAGCCATCTCTCCCCAGTGCTCTGCCCACTGTGCCCATAGGCGCCCTTGACTTTCTATAAATAAGATGCTCAGCAAGGGACAGTGCTGCATGACCACCATGAAGTCAGCTAAGAAATTCTGTGACTCCATGACTCCAGCTTCAGCAGGAATCACAGACAAGCGAGTGAAAGCAAATCAGACTTGAGAACAGCAATGAACCCTTTGCAGCACCCGGAGGAAGCTCGTGCGGTGTGTTCTGAGAAACAACATTAAGGATACAGCCTCAGATCTCCTCATGGGTAACACAACTCAAAGAGGAAAGATCATTTTAAAAGGACTTAAGGTGAGATAAGGTTTCAAGGTGTTGCTCTATGAGCATGAGATATATTTAGTTTTCCATGTTAAAAATCACTCTTAAGCCAAGCCCACCCATGCGCCTGTGATCTCTGCTGCTGAGGAGTGTGAGGCCCAGGAACTGTGCACTCGAGGTCAGTCAGGGGAGCTTAGACAGACTCTGCCTCAGAAAAATGAAAAAGAAGAGAAAAATCACAGTTAGGCCTGTGGAAAGTCCATTCAGATAATGGAAAACTGTAATTTCAGTGTGAATTTCCTTTCTTCATTACCATTACTTTAAGGAATGAGGTCACTGTGACATCCAGGCTTTCTTCACAGTCCTGGGCTCAAGGCACTCTCCTGCCTCAGTCTCCTGCCCAGACTGGACTACGGGCATGCACCAGCACACCGACCTCTGCCCTGCGTATTTCTGAAAAAGGAATTACGCAGAATATGCACAGATTTTATAAAATTAGTAGAAAAATAACCACCAGTCAACACTGTGAAAAATTCTCCACTCCAGGTTTAAAATAGTTAACAGCAAATACAGTCAAATATTGAGACCATTAAAGTCGCCTCCTTGTTGCCCTCTAGTGTTCACGTGTTAGACTACAGTGAAACCTTGCTCAAAAGGAGCTGCCTTTGTTCAGCCAGCCAGTATAATTCTGAGGGCAGTAACCATGTGGGAGAGGACCCAGGAGGACTAGAAGGTTGCTGATTTATCATGCTGCAAGATGTGAAAATGATACATTAAATATATGGGGTGATTTGGGGTGGAGAGAAGCAGGAGACTCTGACTCCCAAGCTCCCACTGTAATACCTCAGTGCATTAATTTCTTACCAATATTAAGCATCATAATAGGCTATGAAATCTGCTCGGTGAATTGTAAAACACACCCCAGAAGGACATTGTGAGCTTCATCTTGTGGGTAAACTCTGGATATTAGAGGGAAACAGAGGAAATGGGGTTTTAGGGGAAAGAGGAAATTAAAATCAGTATCCTCTTTCTTGGTTTCAGTGTATAAACTCTGCCAGCTCCTGAGGATAGTGTGAGTTATCACCTGGATACTCATTTGAATCTGCACAGTTTGGGACATGTTCCCAGCCACCCCAAAAGGGGATGACATCAGGCAAAATGAGATCATGCCCTTCAGTTCTGAAAGCAAGAGAGTAGGAGGGAAGAGAGAGAGAGAGAGAGAGAGAGAGAGAGAGAGAGAGAGAGAGAGAGAGAGAGAGAGAGAGAGAGAAGCAGATTAGAGGATTTGAAGTGTTAGGACCCAAGGATCTGAACAAGGTGAAGACTTAGCTTCCTCAGGTGTCACCCTGAGTCCATTCTCTCTACTGGGTCTCAGGACCAGGCTTCCCACATTGGTTCCATGAGACACTTTGCTGGAGACACTGGTGGGTCCCTGTCTGTGTCTCCCTGGTGAGCAAGTTTTGGCCCCGTCTGACCTGGAGTGGGGCACAGCGACCTGAAGGAAACCTGATGGGGGGTCACTGCTCACTGGTGTGTGCACAGCTCCACACTTCTCCTGTTTCTGATTAGAGGGAGCTGGCGCCCCTTATCTCCAGGGCTTTCATATATAAGCACTGATTTTCTACTCAGAAGTCTAACAGCTGAAAAGATAAAACTAAAGTTTGATATGTTTTAAGGGACAAAGGACTGGGGAAGTGGAAAGAAAAAATATGAAAAGCTTTTGGCTAGACTTAAAAAGTCAGGGTCCCAGTGCATCTTTACCTGATACAGAGGCTTTGTCAAGAGCAATGTCACTGGACAGGTCCCTAAAAAGTTCACAGTGCACACATGGGGAACCCAAACCCATCCTAGCTGCAGAATCAATTTGCAGGTTCATTGACTGACATCACAGAGAAACAATTTTCAAGAAATGTCAGGAAGTAGCATAAACAGGTTGTTAGGTAGAATTTTAAGAGTACGCACTCATATAAACAAAGCATGGGCCCTCAAGAGAGAGGGGTATTACCTTTGGAACTGGGAACATTTATGTTTCTCTCCAGATGGAAACATATGGAAAAGATGGCCCAGCCCTTACCAGCACAATGGCTCATTTTACAGGTGAAGGAGAATTTTTTAACGGTATTTTAAGCATTGTTTATATTATTTCAATCTGTTTGTTTATCTTAGTATCAGGATTCTGTTCTTTACTTTCTTAGCCTAAAGTCTTTTCATGGACTTACAGTCTCCCTAAGGAGTATTGGGGATCCTGAGTCTGGAAGGAAAGAGGCAGAAATTAACCAAGGAATTGCCAGTGTGGGTAACTTTGGGTAATTCTGACCATGTCTTGGAAACTGCAGTCTTCTTAAATGTACAATATATAAAAAAATTATGATTTTCCTTGTCTCTTTTCTATCTATCTTTATTTCTCCTGTCTTACCTCAATATCTGATAAATTTCCTGCCTTTGACAGGTACTTAGCTCTTCCCCAAGGGTTGTCCAAATCCCTAGAAGGCCGCTCTGGAGAGAAACCTATTTGATGCACTTGGCTGTGCTTCATGTTAAGTCACCTCTTCAGTGTCACAGGACTCTTCCGTCTCCCTCCACTGTCATCTTCTCCAGGTGTTTCTGCTCAGGCTAAGCTAGCAGACAGTCACCCTGAGGCAACACAGTGACTGGTCCAGGTTCTTCAACCGTTGGTGTTTCAGAAAAGACGTTTGAGTGGAAGAACGTCTTACATGTAACTGTGAGCAGTTGTTTGTAAACTTTAATTGAGAAGTCCCTTTTGGGGACTTTATAGAACTTTATAGTTTTAGAATTAGACAATATAAGTTTGTAAGTAAAAGGCAGATATCCATTGAGGAAGACAGAGTCTCAGTTATTTAAAGTTCATTTTCAAGGCTTAGTCAGTTGGTGACTCATGAATAAATGAAACGAAGCCTTTGAATGTTCATTGTGATGTATCTGGAGAATACTCAGTGCTAAGGCTGCAAAACTGCTTTCAGTTCTGGAGCTCAAAGCAAATCCACATATATCCAGTCACCAGACACTGCTGTCTGTCCTGACTTACATTTCAAGTCTTCCAGAGTGAAGAAATTAAGAGGATGGGCTTCCTTTATAGCAGAGCTGTATAAATGACTATTTGTCAAAAATGTAAATGGACATAGGAAAAGCAGCTTGAAGCAGCTACATGTGCATTCACACACTAGCAGGAAGAGAAATGCTCTTCTCCAGGAAAATTTAGCTGGAGATGTAATTTCCAGTCCTTCTTGTCCCACCTGTGGAGGCTGCACCACAGCAGAGCTGCTCACTCACCAGCCACAGAGTCCGTCAACCTCCCTTGCCCGAGCCCCTGCTTCTCCTTAGGCTGGGAGTTTCTGAGGACAGGACAGCAAGGGTGGGGCCTTCCCTGTCAGTCACTCTGTACCCAAGTCATCACCAGGGGTGTGCACTGGGTGCTGGGCACCAGAGTGTCCACACCGGCTTATGCTGGGAAGAAGAATCAGGTGCCCCAGACCGTGTCCTCCCTCCTCCCTCAGCAGCAGGAGTCAGCTGTGCATGGTGGGATGGATGACACTGAGGACTCTGGATTTTTAACCCATTAGGTTTATGGGGTTCAACTGGGTGTCTATCAGGTCTGTGAGAGTCTGTTGTTTGCTTTCTTTGAAGAGCTCAGTAATGCTTTGTAAGACAGGACATGAAAATACAGTTAAATGGTACTGAAGACATTACATTTTCCTCTTGTGAGTGTGCTGAAAATGCTTGTTTTAGTTTTCCCTCAGGTATCTTAAAGTTTTAAAACTCTAGATGCCCTCCAGATCATTTATTTTTCCATCCATGCATAAATGTCCTCCACGTTCATTAATATATAAGATATTAGAAATTTCTGAAATATTGGGACATCAAATCCTCTGATTTCCCAGAAATTAGTCATAGAGGAGAATATAAAATTAAAGCAAATGGTAATTGTCTCATATGAGTGAATTATCTGTGTTTCATCTGACAGGAGAGGTCACAGCAGGTCAGAACAATGACAGATCTAATCAGTGTGGCTTTGGTTCCCTCAGATTCTATCCTGTCCTCTACTGGAAGCTCACAAGGACAGAGGGGACCGATTTACACTTTCTCCCAGGGTACTTGGGATTGGGGGCCAGAGGCCTGAATCTGGGGCCTATCTGGGTGATTTTGCTTCCTTTCCTGAAAAGTAGGAGAAAAGCTCATAACAGCAGAATAAAGAGTTTATTCATGATCTGACTAAATTGGAAAGGCAGCCTGTCTACCCCTCTCAAATGCACAGAAGCTTCCAGTTCATCAGAGGGCGAGAACAAGACCAGGAAATATGAATATGCAGATTCAGGCTTTGGGTCGTCATGACGAAACCTGAGAAAAAGCTCTGTTTAAAATAATCATAGTGTTTAAAGCCCCAGGTCAGCTCCTCGGTTTCCATTCCCGGCTTGGTATCATCTATTCCTCAGTCCTGAGGGACTCCTAGTGCTGAATTATCTGGACAGCTGTTTAATGCTTGCTTTGTGAGTAGATTTTATCAACAGCAGGTAGCGTGTAAGTAACAGAAGTCAGATGCTTGAAGTTTAAAAAAAAAACCTGCACCATTTATAGATCGTGGAACAAAAGCCCACATCAGAAGATATCTAGTAGCGCCACCTCCTGGAGGGTTTTTGCTTTGAGATAATTATGCCTAAGAACTGCCCTTGTACAACCTCTGTGACCCTGTTTATTTTTTGGTGGGGCTGACTCCTATTTTTAGTCCAGACATTTTCCTCACCTTGACTCCGGGTGCATTTTTCTTCTCTGAAGGCGCTGCTCATTCCCCATCTGATGCTGAGTCCTTCCCTGGGATTCTAACTTTTCTGGTCAGTCAGAATCCTCCTGGGAGAAGTGATAGATAATTAGCGTCAGTGCTAAAACATCCTTTTTAGACAAATTTGAGCAGTGACAGAGGTTCAGACAGAGCGGCCCTCAGGCTGTTTAGCTAGAGTGCATTATCAAGTTTAATGTCATTTATTTTGTAGGTGACAGCTCCTAAGAGCTTTGGAATTTTTATAGTTTCAACTAAGTCTCTGTCTGCCCATCCATCTGCATGTCCTTTGCACTGTGACATAGTTTTTAGGTTTCTATATAAGTGATGAAAGATAAAAATTAAAAATTTTAAATAGAGGACTGCCAGGATGCCCACCCAGACCCATCAGAGGCGCTGGGAAAGAGAACCTGGGAAGAGAACCCTGCCCTCAGTCTCAGCCTGCCCGACAGGTAGCTTGTCTCACAGTGTAACCCCAAACTGCCTTTAGCATAAACTCCAGCTTCACTGCCTGTTTAACTAGTGCTAATGGCCTTGCAATGTGACACAGTGTAACAGAACAGTTCTCCTCTGTGTAATCCATGGTTTGTATAACTGACGGCCTTAGGATGTAATCTGAGATGTTTAACCTCCCTTAGCAACCGATGATGTCACCCAACCCACCAATCACAGGAGCCAAATCTGCCTTCCTCCCTCTCCACTTACTTTCCATTTAAAAGTCCTGAAGCCCTGCCAGGCGGGGCTCTGTCTGTTAGGGACAATCCTAGTCAGGAGCCCTCGGGGTAGTAAAAGGCCTCCTGCACCTCCTGCTGCTGCTTTTCAGGTCTGGCCTGCTTTCTGCAACAGTGCCACTGAAGGAACTTTTTAAAATAGCTGGTGTCTGACTTATGTCACATTCAAATCTTTGTTTCTAAATATGTACTGAGGTGGAAATGAGCCAAGGAAGACTGCCCATTTCCAACTGAGGACACAGCTCCTTACATAAGGCATCGTTTGTACCCTGAGTTTAGTAAGCTGGGTAAACAATTTAGCCACTTTTATAGAATGTTAAGACAGCAATCATGATTACATACATCAAGAGAGTTAGACTTCTTTAAAAACTTTATAAAATGTAAGGGTATTTGTGTAAATAAGGCTTATTACATCTCTGTAAATATAGTTTATTTGGCCAGCATTGTAGGCCAAACTTTATAAAAAGACTTTAAAAGGTTGCTCAAGTGACCATCTCTCTCTAAGATTTAGTTTTCCTGAACAGTAAATCAAAGCCTAAAAAAGACAGTAGCAAACACAAGAAATTATTCGGACTGAAGTAAAGCCTTTACACTTTAAACTATTTCTTTTATGAATTTTATCAAGAAAAGATCAGTATTTTAAGAGTCATGTTTTAATCTTAAAAATTTTGTGATTCTGACTTTATCCCTGTGTGTTACACTTTGACTTCAGAATAACACCCCCTCCCTTGCTTCCTTCTCTTCCTTCTTGGAGGTGACAAGGTCACAGTGTGTCTGGGCTGCAGCTTCTCTCAGTGGACTCCTTCCCCTGGGGTCCTTGAGACTAAATAGCTCTGGCTGCTGAGCTCAGTGACTCTGTGACAAATAGGTCTTCTTTTCACAGACCCATCAGCGTATCACCTATGGCAAATGTCACCATTTACCCTGTGTTCATGCAGCAAAAATGAGAAGCATAAAGAAGTAACTGAAAGCAAGGACTTGGGAGCCACATGGCAGCATTTGCATCTGACCCGAATGGCTCTGTCTGTGGGACTTTAGTTCCTCAGTTTCTCTGACTCCAGTTTTGGGCATTAAATTAATTAATGCATCTGAAATTCTGCCCCTTGCCGTAGCCAGTATGTACTAGCTTGTAAAAGCAAATTGTATAAAACCTTGTAAAACAGTAAAACATTGAGGAATCACTTTGGTTCAGGAAGCAAAGATGTATCCTTGTGTTGGTTACCTGTTTAGTAAGTAAGAAAGATAACAAATATACACTCAGAATGATTATGAAGTTCACATGTAAAATGTCCTACCCCAGGAACTCTGGTTCAAGCAGTATAAAATATTGGCTTTACACAGGATATCCTATCTCGGGAAGCTTCAAATTTGAGGAACAAGAGAAAATTCTATGAATTGAACCAATAGCTACAATTCAAAAAACAGAACAAATAGATTTTATTACCGTTACCTCATTTGTTGTGTGTAGTAATGAGCTCATTGGAAATTTTCCTGTGCGCACATAAAATCCGCTTTGACTGTCGACCTGCCAGCCAGCCTCTTTATTTCCCGATCCCACTGCTCTTCCTCTTCCCTGATAGTGCACATTCCACTCTCATGGTTTTCAAAAATTAGATTCCATCTTTTGTCTTTGCGAACTGACATATTTTGTCTGATATTGAATTTCATCCAGTTTCCTGAAAAGGATGATTTTGCTTTTCTTTATCATTGAATAACACTCCATTATGTGTATGTATATACTCCCTGTTTACCCATTGGCAGGAATCTAGACTCATTCTGTGTCGTGGCCTTGTGAATTGTGCTAAGATAAACACTGATATGAAGGCATCTTTATAATATGGTGACACTGATTCTTTTGGGTATGTACCAAAGAGTATATATTAAGAAGCGGTCTACCTGGGCAATTTTGGCAAAACTTCATGCTGATTTACATAACGCTGTGCTAATTTACATTTCCATCAGCAGTGTATAAGGAATCTTTTCTCCTTGATCCTTGCCAGCATGTTAAGTTTTGTTTTTTGATAATGGGCCTTGGGGTGAGGTCAAATCTCAATGCACTTTAAAATTTCGTTTTATTTCTTGAGCATATGTTTGCAGTACACACAGTTTCCATTTATCTTGGGGTGTAGGTATCTGCATGTAACACAGCCTGTGTCTTCTTTTTAATCCCCTCCCCCCCTCCCCCCCCATTCCTGCAGCCCCTTCACCATTTTCACTCTGTCTGTAATTATTTCTAACTCATATTTAGGACACTCAGTGTTTCACGCTTACTGAGGATGGCAGGCTCCTGTACCTGGCACAGTTTAGTTCTTCTTGCTTCCCCCTCCTGTCCCCTCTCCCCTCCCTCCACCTCCTCACCCCTTCCCATGGGAAGAGATCTGTGCCAGTTCCTTTCATCCCTCCCTGACCTGCCCTTTATTTGTTCCTTGCCTTCCTCAGTGAGAGATGACACGTGGCCTTTAAGCTTGTGGGTCTGCTTTGACATGTGTTTCCTGATGACTAAAAGTGTTGAACATTTTTCTCACATTTATCAAACCATTTAGATTTTTTAGTTTGAGAATTGTCTGTTCAGCTCACCTGCCTGTATTGATGGATTTACTTATCCTATTGGTGTTTTGCTTTTAGTCCTTTAAATACTCTGGATATCCATCCTCTGTAAAATGAGTCACTGGCAAAGGTTTTCTCTTATTCTCTTCACCGTTGTCTTTCTGTGCAGAAACTTTTCAATTTGAAGTAATTTAGTTTTTTGATTCCTAGTGTTATTTCTGGAACTCCTGGGGTCCTGCACAGGAGATCTTTGACTGTACCAAAATTTTAAAGTATTGCTCCTGTTTTCTTGTAGCAGTGTCACAGTTTTGGGGTTTACATTGATGTTTTAAATCTATTTTTAACTGATTTTGTTGCTGTTGTTGTGCGAAGTGTGAGAGGGATCTAGCTGCGGTCTTCTATCTGTGCATGGACATTTTTCCCAGCACCATTTCTTGAAAAGGCTGCCTTTCCTCTAATATATGCTTTTGGTTTCTTTGTTAACAATCAGAATGGCTACAGTTGCATGGGTTTGTTCCTAGCTCTTCCTTTCCAGTGGTGTGCATGTGTGCACATGCGTGTGCCTATGTGTGTGTGTGTGTGTTTATTTTTATGCCAATACAATAGCTTTGATCTGCAGAACACTTTCTTCTGGTCCTGACCTGGTCCTTCCTTTGTCACCTCTGCAGAGAGGAAACCAGCAGTGTGGTCTGGCACAGGGCCAATCTAGTTGCTGGTTGGCTGGGGAGATTCTCAGCTCCCTGCAGTGACACACAGGGATACCAGCTACTGGGCTTGCTCTTGTTTGAGGACTCTCAGACAGTGAGTGATCTATGTTCTCAGTGAGTGTGGTGAATGGAAAAATGGAGACACTCTTGAGAGTTTCATTCAGGATTTTCTCTTGGAAGCTGTGCGGTGAGTTTGGTGCACTTGCACATTGTCCTTAAATTAATATGCTAAACAAATCCTTCCTGTAAGCCTGAAAGTTGTGAAGGGCTGTTTGAGCTTCTGTCATCACTGGTGGGGACTGTGAAAAGACTGTGTGTTCTCAGAAAGTAGTCAGGGTCACCGAATGACTGTGTGTGTGTTTCTCCCTTTAAACAGGGGTGAGCAGCCTGCCTGTGCTAGAGCAGAGTCCTTCATTCCTGAGTGTCCGGGAGGGAACACTGGCCATTCTGCACTGCACTATTCAGGAGAGAACCCTCCTCAACTTCCATTGGTTCCAACAGATTCCTGGGAAAGAACTTGTGTCTTTGACCTCCATTCAGTCTGGTCAGAAAGAGCAGAAGGACAAACACTTTAAAGATCAGCTTGGGAAGAGCAAGTTATACAGTGTTCTGAGCATCCCCGGCCCACAGCTTGGTGACTCAGCCACCTACTTCTGTGCCTTGCGGCACTGTGCTCCTCCAGCACCTGTGGCCACACCACAACCTGCAGCTGGGCTGCTTGACAGAAGTCTAGCCTGTGTGACCAAGAGAGGAGCTTTCCTTATTCTCAGGGGGCTTGTCTCTACACTCTCTGTCTCCCCATAGGGAAGGCTGATGCACGGTCTCCTGTGGGAGGAGCCTGAATTTATATGGAGTTACATTTGTTGTTCATTGTTTCATTCTTCAGTGCCCATTATACTGGTCCTGGGCCTGCTGCCCATAGAGCCCAAATTAAATTAAACCAAATTCAATTCTTATCATTTAATTATACTTTTATTTTGAATAAGTTAGGTGGTATAAATACTCAGCTATAATAGAATACTCCATAATCTATGGCCTAAAAATGAGAACTAATATGATTTTAAAGTTGGGGACACAAATATGCAACTTTATTTTTCATGAAAGGGGATTATTATACATTGCGTATTTCTTAACATGCTGATCTGTCTCCATAATGTATTTAAATATATCCATACCAAGACTCTCTTCAGAGCATCTTTAAAGTATACTTTAAAAAAATTAATCACTTTTTTATATTCTTTCTGATTATTCAATATGCTTTATAAGCATTACTGCATTGTTTTACTGTAAATAGATTTGCTTGAGTTAGAGAAAACACATGTCGCTGAATGCAAATTTCAATGAAGATACTTCTCCCAAAACTGTCATTTCAACAGTATCCCAATAATTTATCAACTCTTCATGCTATTATTTGTAAGTAGGTTTCATTTTATGTAGAAGTCTTTACAGTATTTTATTTTTTTCTGTTAACATGCAAGGTTACACATTTTGTTCTTAAAAAACAAATAAAACAGGGTGAGAAAATACCAGAGCCCTTGACATAGAATCGGTATCTTTTTCCACAGTTAAATATATTTTTCAGACTTTGGAAAATGTTGTCCTGGTCCCTCTTCACTGGCCCTGTCTCTCCCAAGGCACCCGTCTTCGGGCTTTCTCCATCTGAAGATCTCCAGTCTGGGTTCCCACAAGATTCCCGGAGTCTGAAAAGGGGCACCAGCCTGATGGGGTTGCAGAGCGACTGTTTTCCAGTGTAATCAAAAGCTCTCTCTCCTTGCAGGAGTGCATCAGTGGAGTTCTACTACTCATGGGATAAAATGCGAATGACAGGCGTCACCCATGGTTCTATACAATGTGAACCTGACCCTCAGGCACCACTCCTAACTCCTGTGTCACCCTCTGTGCAGTGACAGCACTGGTCTCCTTCAGGTTTTTGAAGTCCTTTCCAGGTTTCATTTTACTCTTTCATTCATCTGAAATGTTCTTCCCCCACATCCTGGCCAGCCTGACTCGCTGTCACCCTTCAAGTCGCAGCTCTAATATCAGGAACTTTAGAGAAATCCTCTGCCTTCTGCTGATCTTTCCACCTGCAGTGACTGTTCACAGCGCCCCTAAACCTCCACAGCACACTGGCTACTTCTTTTTCAGTGGGAGCTGGAGCACGTGGGTACATTGCTGATTTCTGTGTCAAAGTGTGCAGTGCTTATTCCTTCAGTGAGAACACAAGATTCACAGCGTCAGGGGGGTTTGATTCACAGCTTTATCCTTAGTGTCCAGAGTGATGCCCGGCCTGTAGCAGCCAGTGCAGAAATATCTGCCAAATGAGCTAATGGGTGAGTGAAGGGCTGAGTGCTGCTAGGCTCTTCTCCTTCTCTGCATTTTCCTTTCTCTCATTCCCACAGCAAGTCCGCTTTAGTTTATAATGTCTGTTTCATTAGAGGAACAGCTCAGTTCTCCCCTGTTCACTCCCCAGATTCTGATTCCTGCTCTCTTTTGTTCAGGAGGCTCTGGGAAACAGACCAATTCAGGATCTCAGCCTTTCCTCATCCAACCAAATCGCTTTATCAGCAGGATTGACTCAGCTGCAATGTGAATAAACTCATGAGTTAACAAAAGGCAATAACAGACATAACTAGAAGTCATGAAGAAACACAAATCAATGTCTCAAGTCAAATAATTACATGCATCTGTCAAAGCTTTAGTTTAAATTATTATGAGCTGAAAAGTTCCTCAGGAAACAAATCCAAATCATTTTTGTAGACAACTTATTGGAGATTAGATTTTAAAAGGATATAGTTAAAGATAACTAATGTGGTCAGTAGACTAGTTCATAATTACTGCAGTTTTACCATCTGTGCAATGGCTGTGTGGAAAAAAGTAGTCTGTTTTGCCAAAGGAGATAACTCAATTTTATAAAAATCCTTATTTTTGTGAAATATACACATACTTCTTTCACCATTTCTTAAAAACTTGAAGCAAAAGGCTACATGCCTGTAAACCTGCTGTAAGACTTTATAACAAAGGGCTTTCCAGATCATGGAACCGAGTCTGCCTAACAGCTATGGTCTCATTAGACAGTCATTCGGGTTAGGTGGTAAGTCACTCAAGTCAGGTTGTAAGGTCACACTCCTGCCAATAGAGTGAGACACAGTGACCAATGAGCTTCAGAGATTAAAAACTGAGCAGACTGCCTGCTCAGTGGGATTGCTCTGTTAGTGATGCACCCTCTGCAGAAATAAAGTTTGTCTTGTTGAGACACTTTCAGAATTTTGTGGTTTCCTTTGTCCTGTTTGCAGCACCAAAAAATTTGTACCATCAACTATTAGACTCCTAAAAGATTTATATTTATCAGGGTATGGAACACTAATGTTGCTGAAGGAGTATTTATTTCATGCAATCACATCAGAAAATAACTCAGCTATAAAGAAAGGTTGCATTGAGGCTTTTATAAGTAAATGGATGCAACTTGAGACTCTCTGCATGAGTGAAAGAAATCACACTCACATTGTAAACACCACACTGTCTCCCTACTGTAAGAAAATGAAGGAGTAAATATGATCCAAAATCTATAATAAATATTGTGTAAAGGTAAGACATTGCTCAAAGGGGAAAAGTAACTGGGATTGGGAAAGGAGAAAAAAATTAAAGGAAAAGGAAAAAGACATAAATTTGTATATATTATATACATAAGATAGCTAAAGTGACTATACTACTAATTCTATTAGAATTTGGAAAAGAACAGTTAATACACATATGATTAAATGGATTTTGTGCATCTATATCTGATAAAGCAACCCTTTTGAAGGTAGCAATATACAGTGTTACAACTATTGTTAAATTCTTAAATTCTTTTTAAATTTTATTTAAAGAGAAAAAAATAAAACAAAAAGGGTAGAAATAACACAGAATTTCAAAAAAATAAACAATAATAAATCACTAGTTGATAAATTACATATTGTCCTCTTAGAAGTAGTTGTTCAAGTTACAAAATTAAAGCATACAAAGTGGACATTCAAACAGTGAGGCTGCAAACAGTTCTGTTCAGTGATCCAACAAAAACTTAGTAACATGGTTATCAATTCTACACACTTAAATGTGCATGCAGTTATATCCTTTAGAGCAGTTTCTTTTCCTCCTTTTGTTTTTTAAGTCCGTTATCTTTTTACTTATATCATGTTTCAGCTTGCTCAATGCCTTACTGATCTGTTTTGTTGTTATTTCTTTTTTAGTCACCTTATATAATTCTATTGTTTTGTTTTTGACTTTCTCCTCATCCATGCCCCATGGATCAGCTTTGGTGGAATTGGGAGTTTTTGGAGGTCTTTTGTTACCTTGTTATTTTATTTTTTAAAAAAGAAATTTTATTATTATTTTGCAGGTAGTAAAATACAACCGAACAAGACAGAACAAAACCAATTGAGACAGTGCAGTGAAATTGGGTACAGGACTTCTCTGCAGGTTACCAGGATAACAGTAATACCTACCATAGTATATCTCATTATCTTCATGATAGCTGTTCTTTCAATCAGGTATAGCAAAATCAAACGAAACACAGAATATTATAGAATTTATCAAATCCAAATATTGAATAAAGCAGTATAATTAATTGGAAAACAACCAAAACAAAGATAATAATATTTGCCTTCAAAGAGATGGTAGCAGGAAATCCCCCTTATTTGCTACACTGCATATGGTCAATGTCCCAAGAGATGCTCAGACCTCTGGCTCCCATTTGCTAATGGGGGCAGGGATGGGATGTTTGATTCTCAGTCCACGTGTTGGTAGGATCACGGCTGCTTACCAGGGAGGTGAGCAGGTTGCTTGGTTGCCCAAAGCCCTAAGTTCCAACATGGCGTGGATCTCACGAGATGGTGGTGGTTTATCTGTTATTTTGTTTTGAAAACCTACACTGTTATTGTTTTGAGTTTTTGTTCTTTATTTTGCTTTTTGTTTTTCTTTTGTCTTTTTTCTCTTAAATAAATAAATAGGAAAATAGTTTATGTACTTTATTAGAAGTTATATTTAATTCCTCTACAGGACCACATGTTATGTCCTTCAAAATTTTTCATTTCAGAACAGTTTAGGTAAACTTATATTTCTCAAAAGTAAAGAAAGCATTTTCTATAGTAGGGAGTGGTTTGGAAGATCATATATTTTCCTCTTCACAAGTTAACAAGTTTATTGCTCTATTTATTGCCTCCAGGTCAGAGATGAAGGCCATTATTGGTGATGATGCAGCAAACAGCCTGAGCACTTGTCCGAGCTTCAGGGTCTCTCCCTCTTCCAATGCACAGTGGTGCAGATGGAGGACTCCTCGTGGTGGTGTGTGTCACAGTGGGGAACTCTGAGTGTGGGGAATCAATGCTTTAATAGTAAGCATCAAACAAGTTTGCTCTTTGTCTCAGAGGGAACATACCATACCATCCTTCAGAGTTCCTTGTTGCAAGCATAGCTCTCTAACCCAAGGCCCATGAAAAGAATACACTAGCAAGGTAGAAAAATTTAAAACAGCAATGTGTACTCCAGTCAAATACCCCATAAAATTTACTTGACAAGTGAAAACACTTGTCAAATAAAAATGTAACTAAAACTTGGTAGGAGAACTTGGTGCTGCTTTAATTTTCCTTTGCCCCATCTTCATGTCTTCTCTGGCTAAAGGATGACCTTTAAGTGGCAATAAACATTCCCAATGTGGCTTTCTGTTGGTGAATATTGTTATCAGTAAATAGCGCTTGAATGCTTTGCCTGTCATGTGGTTCCTTGAAGGACTCATGCGAAGGACTTGCCTAAGTTCCACATAAACAAGAATGCAGCCAAGACTGACCAATGGATGGGGCAAGGACATTATTTAAAAAAAATAACAACAGTAGAGATTTAACAGTACATTTATGTACTGAGGGTGAGAGAGAGAGAGAGAGAATCCTCAAACTTAAAGATGCTCAGTTTACCATAGGATTGGGTTCCCCTAAGGAATGTGTCCCAGTTTTTCTCTAATAAGTTTGCAGCTCTGCTGTTACTAAGAGACATGAGAAAGATTCATTAGAGGTTTTAGGACATATTCAAAAGCCGACTGTGAGTGCTCAGTATAAAGGAGACAGACACATTATGAACAAGTGTTGGATATGTTAAAGATGCTGCCTTCTGGATCTGTCATCCAGGATATGTGTCTTTTGGCTACAATGCAAAGTAATTTAAGTAGAAAGTCAGTTTTTGTATTTATGATTCTGTATTACCTTTTTATCATACACAATTTTAAAATGATGTAAATGTGAACATAATTTTTAAAAATGTGTGTATGTGTGATATTTTTCCATAGGTAAAAAGATCTTCATGTTTTTTAAGAAGTGCAACTGAAATATTTTAGAAAGACCTCACATTAGAACCATTCATAGAAGTATTTATCTTTACATCAACTATCTTTGAATGGGAACTAGATTTTCAGTAGTATGTGGTTCACAAAATACTGTGCACTGCTGTGGGAAATGCAGACTGCTTAGCACAGCTGGAGGAGAGAACTGTGGTTCCCTCTGTAGTCACTGCCATAACATTGTCCTTCATGGACCTTCCAACATCATTAGACACAAGTGTTTTTGCAGGGTAGCTTTGATGACAGAGGAGCACTATCATTTTCCAACCACGGACATGGTTTGTGTGTCTCCTACCCACACTGGATCTATGCATCCACTTGTATAATTGTTTTGGGTCAAACCTTACAATGAGTTTATTCTTCCGAAGACTGTGCTGGGGGCCCACAGCCTAGTGTTAGTGGTCTGTGTTTCCTGTTCACTTCCCAAGGTTGTGGTGGCTGCCATCTACTGTTGCTGTGGCTCACGCTTTGGTTTTCACATTTACTGAGAAATGGTATTGTTTGTGATGTAAATCTTACTCCTAGTGAAAAGGAGGTGAATATAAGCATTTTTCCTTATCCTATTTCCTATGCAGTAGTTTGTGGGAATGTAGAAGGATCTGCCTAGGCCCTGACTAGGTCAGATACATGCTATTTCCATGGTTCTAGATTAGAAAAAACCTTCTGCCCCGCTGACATCCAGCCTCCAGCTTCTGCGCAGACAAAAGCAGGCTGTGGAGCAGAGGAGGAGCACGAGTTGGCTGGGCTTGTTTCTGTGTTGGTCCAGTTAATCTCCGGTGTAGATATTCCTCTGATAGAAATGGCCTGCTGGTCAGGCAGCGAGCAGAGTGAAAAATGCAGAGAAAGAGGAAAAGGCCAGAACCACAACTTTCACAGCTCCAACCTAGACCTCAGGGCTTTATTCAAGGGAACAGAAAGAAGTTCACACAAATAAAGAGGATTCTCATGTTTTACTAAGAGTATAGCCGAAGAAGGTGACTCTACTGCACCCTTGGGGAAGCCCAGTTTCAACACAGATGTGGAGTCAGTGCCAAATAGAAGGAAGTATTCCCAGCTGCCCTAGTTACTGGTTTTCATGAAAAGATTCTCCTGGTTGGGAGCTGGAGCTATGCTGTCAGATTTCAAGCCATTCAGTTTGGAGGAATTTATTTGAATAATAAAAGAATTGCTTTAAAAATGCAAGAGGAGAATGTGGTCTGGTGCTATCTAGTCTGACACATAGAAGAGCTATGTAGTGTGAAATGCTCCTGAATCCCATCCACATTCTACATCAGAAGTGTGTGAGTCACTTTTCAGTGAAGGAAATTGTCTTAAATAACTATTCTTACTCAGGAAGAGTTGCTATTTGATGCAAAACATGTGCACATATACACATCCCACACATACTCACTCACTGACTTGGGGCAAATGTTTCTTAGATTTTTAATTTAACTAAAGTACAAGATTTTTCCTTTCAGTAGGTCACATGACAGGTGGCTGTGTTTTGAGTATTCCTTTTATCCCAATTGTGAGTCCACCAGATGGCAGTGTCTTCTCAGTGACCCTGAGGACTGTTCTCAATTGGTCCTCTGTGTGCCTAGGGTGGAGGGGAGGAAGAGGGACACAGGGAGGGGCTTGTCGCTGTAGCAGGGGTTGTGAAAAGAACCTTATTTTTCTTATTGTGGGAAGAGACTCTTTCTAGCTTTCCTGAACTAGAAATTTCTCACGAGGTCTCATTATTTTTAATGGCTTAAAATCTGAATCCTTGGTGAACCAGGGAGAAAGAATGATGGATTGTTTCAGTGGTTTGCTAGTGATCCTGTGGCATCAGTTTATCTGTGAGTTTTGACATTCTATGGGAATATAACAGACCTTATGTTAAATAGCTTCTCTTCCAAGACTATGGATGGTTTTCCTTTCTAAAAAAAGGAGACTGGGAAAGCACTGGAAAGATAATTTTTATCCTGGAGAGTAAGCACCCACTCCCCAACTGATCTTCTTGCCTGTTGTCTTTGTGCACAGGGGTGAGCAGCCAGCAGAAGGAGGTGGAGCAGAGCCAGGAGACCCTCAGTGTTCCACAGGGAGACACTGCCTCTCTCAACTGCACTTACAAGGACAGCCGTTCTGACACCTTCAGGTGGTACCGACAGTACCCTGGGAAAGGCCCTGAGTTGCTGATATCCATATTCTCCGATGGTGACCAAGAAGAAGGAAGATTCACAGCACAGCTCAGCAGAGCCAGCCGACGTGTTTCCCTGCACATCGGGGCCTCCCAGCCCCTTGACTCAGCCACGTACTTCTGTGCAGTGAGCACACAGTGCTCCCCAGGCACCTGCTGCCTGCACCCAAACCACAGAGGCTCAGGCAGACCTGAGGCAGCGTGGGGATCACAGGGCAGGAAAGTTCTGCTCCTACTCCAGATGCAGTGGGAATTAGGACAACAGTGGGGAGCATTTCACAGGCTGGAGAAGTATTTTTAACAATTATGAAAGTAACTGACCATGAAAGGAAAGTTTATACCCACAAAACTGTCACCATAAATCATTCCATAAACATGACACTTGCTCTAGATGCTTTAATCATAATATTTAGCTGTAGAGCTCCTATGTCATCGCCCCTCTCAGCTGCAACTCCTCTTCCGCATTGCTAAGGACACCTCGGGGTGGGGAATGGAGGGATGGACTAGAGTCAGAACGCGAGGACTGCTGGGAACAAAACGCTCAGCTGGCTGCAGCTATTCTGGATCAGAGAGGGTCTGTGTTACTGTTCTCGAGTATGAGCTGGGAGGCCCTCAGGGTTTCTTGGCATTTTTTTCATTTTTAAAAGAGTTTCTCGTATAGAATATTTGTCTTTTTATTATGTCCTTATTTCTCTTAGGGTTACATCTTTCAGATCTTGACTTTTTTATCTTATGATAAGAAAATTTAACACAAGATCCAAGTTTTTAGAAAAAAACTAAGTAAAAATTTCAGAATACTTATATATAAGCACAATGTTACACAGCACCTCTCTAGAGCTTATTCATTTGTTTATGTGAAACTTCCTACTTTTTCATCAATATCTTCCTGTTGGCGACTTTGCCTAGCATGTAGTCACTACTTTTCTAATTCTGAGCTTCAGCAAGTTTAACTGTTTAGAATCACACAGTGTTTCCCCTTCTCTGAATGGCTGATTTCAATGACCATAACATTCTCAAGTGTTACGCATGTTGTTGCACATGGCGCATGGCCCAAGCACTGTCTCTTTTTCACTGTGTATCTATAAAACATTTCTTTATCCATCCACTCATGACTCACATGTACTTTGTTTCCACATCCTGACAACAGCAAATAGTGTGCAACAAACAAAAGAGTATAAATAACTTTTTACAATCCCCATTTCAACTGTTTTGGGTAAATACAAAGGTTTCTCATTTCTCCCCTTATGAACACATGCTTGTCTTTTGTTTTTTCATAATAGTCATCCTGCCCTTCCTGTGGGCAGCCAGTGCAGGCAGAGAGAACCAGCAGTTGGGCCTCTGCCTGCTGGGTGTCACCACCAGAAGGCTCCTTCCTGGGGAAGCCAGTGTGCAGAGAGAACCAGAAAGACCCACCTCCACCTCCTGGGTGCCACCAGCAGAAGGCTCCTTCCTGTGGCACCCTGTGAGAGCAGGGACAGACAGCTAGGTAAGTCTGTAGTGCACCTGTAGGCCACCACTGGAGGCCCTTGGTTCCTTTGACCAGCCATTACCCACCAGGGGAAGCAGAAAAACACATCCCTTTGTGTCTGCCACCATCACAGCAATTCCTTTGTAGACTTACAGGCTGAGAGGAGCAGCCCCATCTCCACATACCCCTGATCATCAGAGAAGCCCCTGCATAGCTGCATAGGTCTGTAAAAGCTTGACCTATGCCCTGATACCTCCCTGTAAATCTGGGGTCAGAGAAACCCAGGGGCCTGTCCCATTTCTCTACACCATGGAGGGGCAGCCAACTTGGGAAGTGCCTGGGGCCCCACAACCAGCTCATGTGGAAGAACCCAAAAGAATGTCAAGATGAAGGAACAAAAGACAATCTCAGATCTCCAGCCCATACAGAAGAATTCTGAGGGATACATTCGTGGAAGAAAATGGAAGTCACACACCTGAGATCTCTGAGAGGACAGCAACTGAAATAAAGAAAAAACTTTGCAAGATTGCAAAAGCAATTAAATCAGAAATAATGTCTCAGGTAAAAGAGGAAATCACAAACCTAATGAAAGAATTGCTCAGCATATCTAAAGAAGACATAGATAAAAAAGAGGAGCATAGGAAGATGATGGAAACCTTGAATGAATATAGAAAGGAATTTCAATACATGAAACAGATTCAATGAGAGATCCCTGAAATTAAAAATCAGTCAAAAGCTGGCAAAGCCACTTGAGAGAGACTGAAGATAGACTTTCAGACCTTGAAAACAGGATTGCAGCTAGTGATCATGAAAGGAAAGATCTCTTAAAAATAAGGAATCAGGAAATAACAATTCAACAGATGCAAAATGATGCAAAGAAGCGTCAGATAAGAGATAGGCTCAGTGAAGAAGCAGGGTCAACACACAGGAAACTAAAAGGCTCTTTACAGGAGTAATAGCAGAAAATTTCCCAAATGTGGGAAATGGATCTAGAGTACAGATAAGTGAGGCATATAGAGCTCCAAGTAGCTATAACTAAAGTAAATCTATATCCAGATAGATAATAATCAAGACTGCAGAAATTCGGCAGAAGAATGGAATATTAAAAGTTGTTAGAGAAGTGAAACAGATCATCTATAAAGAAAAGCCAATCAGAATCATGGCAGACATAACAACACAAACCATCAAGTCAAGAAGAGTTTGGAGTGAAGTGTTTCAAACACTAAAAGAAAACAAATTCCAGCCCAAATTGATGTACGTGGGAGAACTATCTTTCAAAATTGATGGATGTGATTGTAGTATGGTAATCATGGTTGGTTTCCTATTATATTGTTTTGAAGTCTTATAATGCTTTCATCTGCTTGCTTAATGGCTTTTATTCTATTTTGTTTTGTTTGATTTTATAATGTGTATAATGGCACCATATTTTGAAGAAAATGAAGCATCATGGTAGCCATTGCTGACTGCTTATTATCTTGTTTTGAAGTCCTATCATACTTTTGTTCTTTTGTTTTGATTGGTTCTATTCTGTTGTGTTTTATTTAATTTTATTATGTGTGATAGTATGGACACATTTTTTGAACAAAATGAAATATGACAATAGACATTGTTCATTTTCTGTTTTCTGGTTTTGAAGTCCTGTAATTCTTTCATTATTTTGATTGGTTTTATACTATTCTGTTATGTTTGGTATTATTGTGTGTGAAAGTATAGTCAACTATTTTGAAGAAAACAAGAGGCATCATGGTAGCCACAGTTGATATCTTGTTGTTTGATTGTGAAATCCTGTGTTGCTTGCATTGTTTTGTTCTGATTTTCTTTGTTCTGTTCTGTTTTGTTTTGTTTCTTTTCTTTGATTCTCTTTAAAATAAAAAAAGCATAATAATCATCCTAACATGCTTAAGGTGATATTTCATTCTCATGTCTGGTTTCCATGATGATTAGCAATGTTGAGCACCTTTTTCCTTTTTTTTTTCTTTTTTTGGTGTCTTCTTTGGAGAAATGTCTAGTCGGGTCTGTGTCCATTTTAAAATCAGGGTATTTTACCTGAGAATAGTGGCCCATTGCCTGTAACCCCAGCACGCTGGGAAAGCTGAAACACAAGGATTGCAAACTTGTGCCCAGCTTTTACAATTTAGCAACTTAGTGAGACCCGTCTCAAATTAAAAATAAAAAAGGGCTGGGGAACCTCTGAGCAAAGGCCAGGGTTTCAATTCCCAGTACTATAAAGAACAAAAACCAAAACCAAAACTGAAATGAAAAACCACCGACTTTTCAGTGTTTGCTATTGAGGTGGGGGAGTATTTACCGATTTTGGACATTGGCCTCTTATCAGATACAGTGCCAGTATTTTCTCTCATTGCATGGGCTGCTTTTGTGCTCTGATGATTGTTTTCTTAGCTTTCAAAAAACCCTTTTTGACTTAGTCCCATTTTCTTCTTTTGCTTTTGTTGCCTGGGCTTTTCAGGTCACATCTAGGAATCCGTCATTGTCCAAAACAATGGCAAATAGTTTTTTTCTTGTGATTTTTCTGAGGAGGTTTACAGTGTTAAGTCTGATATTTATATCTTAGTACATTTTGCATTGAATTTTGTGTGGCATATAGGCTAAAAGTCTGATGTCCTCACTGTGGAAGTGAATATTCTTTTTGTTTTTTTTTTTAAATTTTACTTTTATTTACTTGTTTTTTATGCACAACAGTATATCTAGTTTTCTTCACAATAGTTGTTCCTTCAATCAGGCACAGCAATAATGAAGGAAATACCAAAATTATAAGAACAGAATATTGAATAGAGCAATACCTTTGATAAAAACAGAGCAAAACAGAGATAAAAATGTTTTCCCTGAAAGAGATTGTAGAAGAAAATCCTTATTTGCTATATTGCCTGTAGTCAAACTCACAAGATATGCTCAGATCTCCAGCCCTCACTTGCTAGTGGGGAGGGGGGGAAAGGGGGATGGATGTTGATTTTTTTTAAATTTTTATTTTAAAGAGAATGAAACAAAAGAGGACAGATCTAAGCAGATCAAAACAGAAAAATGTAAGCAACACAGCATTTCACAACAAGACAATTGGATATTAACAGTAGCTATCATAATGTCTCTTTCTTTGAAATAGTTGAACTTAGCTTTACACACAATAGTGTCAAACATAACAAAGTAGAAAAAAAAAACAACTCAAGAGAATGGAAGTATTCCAAGACATTCTGAAACAAATAACCGTAGATGAACATTGGCTGCTATATTATCTCATTTTCCATAAAAATTTTGTTTTTACTATCATACATATTAAAATCCAATAACACACAACATGATAGAACAAATGGTAATAGAAAAACAAAAGTGTGGTAGGATTTCAGAGCACTATGATATTAAATCAACATTGGCTACCATACTGTCTTGTCTTCAAAGTAACTATACATATGATCACATATATTAAGATCAAACAAAACAGAATAAAACCATTCAAACCAATGAATGAAGACATAAAACATCAAAGCAGTATAGTGGTGAACCATGATTTCCATAAAATCTTCTGTACTCTTACCATTTCTTACACTAGGGAGATGATATGCTAGTTATACATGTGAGTTTGACTTATTTCACTTATGAGTATAGATTCAAGTTGCATCCATTTATTTATAAATATCTCAATGTGATTATTCTTTATAGCTGAGTAGTACTCCATTGTATAAAAGTACCACAGTTTTTTTATCCATTCCTTGGTTGATGGGCACTTAGTGTTTACAAATTGTGCCACTATAAACATGGGTGTGCATATATCACTTTGGTAAGATATTTTCAGATCTGGGAATATGCCTAAGAGTGGAATAGCTGGTCAAATGGGACCTCCATCCCCAGCTTTTTGAGGAATCTCCAGATTGACCTCCACAGTGGTTGCACCAGTCTGCACTCCCACCAACAGTGCAGCCTCTCCAGCATTTCTTGTTGGTAGTTTTGTTGATCCTCACTCCATTCTTTCTGGAGTGACAGTGTGGTTTTAATTTGCACTTCTCTAATGACCAATGATGATGAACATTTTTTCATGTATTTATTTGCTGTTTCTATTTCTTCATCTGAGAACTGTGTATTCTTCTTGGATGCCCATTTTTGGATTGGGTCTTTGAATTTTGGGGTCTGATTTTTTTTTTTAATTCTTTATAAGTTCTGGACAGAAGTCCTTTGCCTGAGGGACAGTTCACTAAGATTTTTTCCCAGATTGTAGGTTTTCTTTTCACTTTGCTGAAGATTTCTTTGGAAGTGCAGAAACTCTTTAATAAGATATGATCCCAGTTATTGATTCTGGGAAGTATTTCCCGTGCAGTTTGGTTCTTGTTCATGAATTCTCCACCTACCCCTATGTCTTCAAGATTTTTACCTTCTTTGTCTTGCAACAAATTTAGTGTTTCTGTTTTAATATTTAGATTTTTGATCCATTTGGATTTTAGTTTAGTACACAGTGATAGGCATGGATATAATTTTAGTTTGCAGCATATGGATAGCCAATTTTTCCAGCACCATTTATTAAAGAGACTGTCATTCTTCCAGTGAACATGCTTGGCCCCTTTATCAAAGATAAGGTGGTTGAGCGTGTTTGTAGATGTATCTTCCAATCTATTCCAATGATCTTCAGGTCTGTTTTTATTCCAATTCCATGTTGATTTTATTACAGTAGCTTTCTAGTATAACTTCAAGTCAGGGATTGTGATGCTGCCTGCCTTGGCTTTGCTGCTTAGAATTGCCTTAACTATTCTAGGTCTCTTCTGGTTCCAGATGAATTTTAGGAGTGATTTCTCTAGATCTATGAGGTGTGCTAGTGGTATTTTCATTGGGATTGCATTGAATGTATATAACAATTTTGGGAGAATGGCCATTTTTAAAATATTTATTCTTCCTTTCCATAAACAAGGGAAGTCTTTCCATTTTCTGAGGTTCTCTTCAACTTCTTTTTCAGGGTATTATAATTTTCCCTGTACAACTCTTTTACATCTTTTGTTAGATTAATTCCTAAGTATTTCATTTTTTTGGATGCTAGTGTGAAGGGTGTGGCTTCTCTTATTTCTCTCTCAGTGATTTTGTTGTTAGTGTATAAGAACTCTATTGATTTTTGAGTATTGACATTGTACTCAGCTGTTTTGCTGAATTTATTTATTATATCTAGGAGACTTTCAATGAAGGTTTGGGGGTCTTCTATGTAGAGTATCATGTCTTCTGCAAATAATCATAATTTAACCTCTTCTTTTCCTCTCTATACTCATTTTATTCCCTCTCTTGTCTAATTGCTCTGGCTAGTATTTCCAGTACTGTATTGAATAGGAGCAGAGATAAGGGACATCCTTGTCTTATGCCTGATTTTAAGATAAAGGCTTTCAGTGTTTGGCTGTTGGTTTGTCATAGATGGCCATATTGAGGTAAAGACCATCTATTCCAATTCTCTGTATGGTTCTTATCATGAATGGGTGTTGGATCTTATCAAAAGCTTTTTCTGCATTTATAAAAATGATCATGTGATTCTTACTTTTGGCTCTATTCATATGGTGGATTACATTTATTGATTTACGTATGTTGAACCATCCCTGCATGCCTGGGATGAATCCCACTTGGTCATGATGTATAATCTTCTTGATGATTTGCTGCATCCTGTTTGCCAATATTTTATTGAGAATTTTTGCATCTATGTTCATGAGGGAGATTGGCCTATAGTTTTCTTTTTTAGTTGGGTCTTTCTCAGGTTTTGGTACTAGAGTGATATTTGCTTCCAGGAATGACTTAGGGAGAATTACTTCCCTTTCAATTTCATTGAAGAGTTTGAGGAGTGTTGGCATTAAGTCTTCTTTGTATTTCTTGTAGAATTCTGCAGTGAATCCATCTGGGCCTGGGCTCTTCTTGGTTGTTAGGGACTTGATTACATTTTCAATTTCATTCATAGAAATTGGGTTATTCAGCAGTTTTACATCTTATTGATCCAACTTTGATGGTTCATATGTTTCTAGGAATCTGTCCATTTCTTCTGTGTTATCAAACCTATGAGAATAGAGGTTTTCAAAATAGTTGTTGATGATCTTCTGTATTTCCACAGGGTCGGTAGTGATTTCTCCTTTTTCATCCTGTACTGCATGAATTTGAGTCTTTTCTTTCCTTTTTTAAATTAGGTTGGCTTGGGGCTTGTCAATTTTATTTATTCTTTCAAAGAACCAAGTCTCTGATTCATTGATTCTTTGAATTGTTTTCTTAGTCTCTATTGCATTGATTTCTGCTCTGATCTTTATAATTTCCTCCCTTCTTTTGGCTTTGGGCTTGGCTTGCTCTTCTTTTTCTAGATGTTTCAGGTGTAATATCAGGTTGCTTATTTGTGTTTGTTCTGTTTTCCTAATGTGGGGACTCAGTGCAATGAATTTTCCTCTGAGGACCACTTTCATTGCATTCCACAGTTTCCAGTAAGTTTTATTTGTATTTTGATTTGCTTGTAGATATTTTTTAATTTCTTCTTTAATTTCCTTTGTGACCCACTGATTGGTCAAGAGCTTATTATTTAATTTCCCAAACATGAATATGGAAACTGACATACAGATTAGTGAGGCATATGGAACTCCAAATAGCCATAACCAAAACAAAACTACACCCAGACATATAACTATCACTATCCCAGAAATCCAACATAAGAACAGAATATTAAAAGCTGTTAGAAAAGACAGGTGACCTATAAAGGAAATCCTATCAGAATCATGGCAGACTTCTCAACACAAACAATGAAGTCAAGAAGAGCATGGAGTGAAGTTTTTCAGATCCTTAAAGAAAATGACTTCCAACCCAGACTGATGTACCCTGAAAAACTGTCTTTCAACATGGATGGAGAAATAAGATACTTCCATGACAAGGAACAGCTGAAGAACATCATGATCACCAAACCAAACCTACAAAGAATACTGAAAGACATTCTAGATACACATAGGAAAAAAAACCACTAAGCAAGACAGAATGGAAAGCTAAGATACAACATCAGAATGATAACGTTTCAACAATAAACCAATATATGACAGTTATAACCATTAATATAAATGGCCTCATTTCACCAATTAAAAGAAACATACTGGAAGAATGGATCAAGAAACAACATCCAACCATATGCTGTCTACAAGAAACCCATCTAACCCAGAAGGAAACTTATAGACTGAAAGTTAAAGGATGGAAAACAATACTCCATGCAACAGGAACTAAAAAAAAAAAAAAAAAAAAGCAGGGGTAGTTATTCTGTTTGCAGACCATATGAACTGCAAACCAAGAATGGTCCAAAGAGACAAAGAAGATCACTACGTACTAGTTAGGGGAAAACTGCAAGAGGAAGAGATAACAATCTTAAATATGTTTGAACCAAATTCCAGAGCACCCAACCCCACAAAGCAAGTATTAACAGAAATAAAAAATCAAATAGGTAATAACACAATTATAACAGGGGACTTTAACACACCATTGACACATAGGGATAGATCAACTAGACAGAAAATCAGCAAAGAAATAACAGAACTGAATCACACCTCTGAACAAATGGATTTGATAGCTGTCTACAGAGTGTTCCATCCAACAACATCAGGATATACATTCTTCTCACCAGTACATGGAACATTCTCTAAAATAGACCATATACTAACCCACATGTAGTTAATGCAAAAGAATTAAAATTATCCCATGCATGTTATCAGATCATAGCACCATGAAACTGGAAATTAATGACAAAACTAACTGCAAAAACCACACAAACACATGGAAATTGAATACTGTTTCTTAAGACTGCTTCTTAAAGAAACTGTGCTTTCCTATTGTTTTCATCATATCCTTGACAAAGTCCAGCTGAGTGCACAGGCATGGACCAGCTTTAAGGTTCTCTGCTCTCTGTGTTTGCTGTAGTGACACTGTCACAGTGTTTAGTTACCATAGCTTGGTAACGCATTCTGAAGCTTCAGCTGTGCTCTGCTTTCTCAAGCTTATCATCTCCATTTGAGGACATTTGTGGTTCCATATAAATTTTAGGAATTAAATTTTACAATTTTTCTTCTATTTCTATAAACACCTCATTGAGATTTTTGTTGAGACTACATTGACTCTGTAAATTATTTGGGAATAAGGGAAATTCTGTCAACTGCAGTTCTTCCAGTGCATGAGCATAAGATGTCTTTCCATGTATTTGTATCTTTAATAAGTGTCCTGGATGCCTGTTTTCCCAGCACCTTGTGTTCCAACATGGTGTGGATCTCAGTCAAAGCTGATATGGTTCTTGCCCTGAGGCAGCCAAGGTTTGGGAGGCCACAGCCACTTACCAGAGAAGAGTGCTGGCTACCTGTTTTCCCAGTGCCCCAAGTTCCAACATGGCATATATCTCAGGAAATGCTGATATATCCTTAATTATTTCTTTCATCCTCTGACTCTCCTTTTATCTGTTTTGCAAGAGAGTGTTCTCCATATATCTTATTTTCCATATTTTACTTTACTTCTTTTGTACACTTCATGTTTTTCATATAAGATAAACATGTGGTATTTAAGCTTGTGTGTTTGGTTTATGCCACTTAACATTATGATCTCAAGATGTATCCATTTTCCTATAAATGACTCAAGTTTATTTTTATGGTATCATAGTGCTCATGGACTCTGTTTGCTAAATTGGTTATTCATGTTTTGAATTGTTTTGTTTAACTTCTAGTTTTTTATTTCTATCTTCAAGACCACTGCTCAATATATTTTCTGGTCTTTTATCTATTTAGCTATATTTCAGATGTCCTAGTTTCTTTCATTATTTTTTAGCATTTTGCACAACTTGAGCATTTTACTTTTGTGTTTTTCCCCTACTGATGTCTGTTGGATCTGCTTTGGGCTAGTTGAGTTTAAGGAGGCATTTTGTCATCTTATTTTCCCCTGTGTGTGTGTGTGCCTGTGTGTGTGCCTGTGTGTGTGTTTGTGTGTAAGGGTTGAGAATCGACTAGGGTGGAAATACTGTCAGTGGTGTGGAAATCTCTCTAACTAGTTTCTGCTTTTCCAGTGGTGTGATCTCAGGTTTGTTTGCTTCTTACTATTGTCTACGTCTCAGACCTGCTCAGTTTAACTAGATTGGACCTGATTTCTGCTTTTCATGGCTGATTCAGTCTCCCTGTGTGGCTGCCAGGACTTAGCAGACATTCTTGTAACTCCTTTTGTTTAGCTGCCTTATCTGATGTGTTTATGCATGGAACATGATCTCTTGCTTCTGATGTAATGTAATATAAATTCTAAAATGACTGCACAAAATCATTGCTGGATAGGGCTCATATAAAATAACATTACACTGCACTACAGTGCCATGATTAAATTCATTGCTGGAAGCTCATTTCACAGATTTTCGTGCTGGAAAGAAAATTTCTAGGCTTTCTTTGAGGGAAAGATTCTTTTAGTAGCTGGTAACTACTCAACAATTACTATGAAAGAAAAATGACTAACACTAATTTAGGGGACAAACAATATTTTATTTCTCCATATATCTGGCCTTAAACTGTTCCTTTCCTACTTATTTTTCAGAGATCAAGGATTAGGCATGCTATGTGAGTAGAGAGTTAGATCCAGTTTCTGGATTACAAGAAAACTCTCAATTATTTGCAATGGCAGAATTGTGAATCTCAGCCCAGGGAAACTAAAACTATAGGAGATGAGAGTTCTTGTCAATCTGATGGACAGAAAAATGCAGTAGAGCTTAAATTTCATTCATGATTTTCTATTGGCTGCTGTGTTGTGTAAGATAGAGATTAAAATGAAAAGAGCAGATCATAGTGGTCTAACAGTTATAGAAATGTGATGGGGCTACTATGCTCATTGGTGGGATCTTTGAAAATAGTGCACATCTTCAAAGAGTAGTGAGCCGTTAGCCAGTGGTGGGGATCCAGGTTTGTAATTTCAGCACTCGGGGAGGTGGAGGCAGGAGGCTCACAAATGGAGCTCACTCTGGTCTACTAGATGGTAACCTGTATCAGTAATAATAATAATGATGATAATAATAATAACAAAAGTGCCAGGAATACAACTCAGTGCAAATTCCTTCATTCCATCCCCAGTACCACTAGAAAAAGAAAGCAGTCAGTTGATAATGAATTTCCTTTTCATGAGCTTTTATGTTTAAAGCAGAGTCCTTCATGCTGGAGTATCCAGGGCAGAACACCTGCCATTCTGAACCACAGTGCCCAGGAAATAATTATCTTTACCTTCCACTGGTTCCTGCAGTGCCCAGGAAAGACTTCTGCTTTTTACCTTTACTCAGTTGACCCAGAATGGTCAGGAAGACAGAAACTTTAACCACCTGTTCAGAAGATGAATTTATGAAGTATTTGGAAATTTTTAACCTCCTCATCTCCAGTTCCTGCTGCATTTGGCAGCTCAGTGTGCCCAGCTCCTGAGGCTTGCAGAGCCCTGTCCTTTGGAATGAGAGAGGGGCTCTCTCTAAACCTAGAGCAGATTTTCTGTACAGCTTACACTACTGTACTTTCTGTATTAATAATGATCCAGCAAACATTGACCCAGCCACACGTTCCTCATTTAATTGATGAAATCATTAGGAACCACAGGTGTGGTGTGACTTCATCAAAGCATGCTTTACAGAAATGAAAGCCAGGAACAAATCCAAGTCTTCTGACCATTTGGACTTTAGTCACTTCCCTTGCTGCCAGGGTAAAATACTTGATGCCAGACTTAAAGGAGAGGTTTTTTAGTGCACAGTTTAATGAGGAACAGTGTGTATTCTGCTGGCTCCAATGCAGCGCAATGTGGCAGAGAGATGTAGCAGAGGGGAAGTTGTTCATGGCCTGAGGGATAGGAAGGGTAGAAAGAGAGAGGCATTCAGAGCAAGAGAGAGAGAGAGACAGAGACAGAGAGAGACAGAGAGACAAGGAAGGCAATAGACCCTTCCAGACCATGCCCCCAGAGACCTCTCTTCTGGCAGATTCCTCCTAGAACTAGGTCACTATAACCCCTAATCCAGTCAGCTCCCAGGAGCCTCCTGAGTC
>PVLA01013335.1:0-37537 GCA_004027455.1 Hydrochoerus hydrochaeris
ACAAAGTTAAAGGGTACATAGTAAATATTCAAACAGTCAGACTACAAACAGTTCTGCTCAAAGATCCAACAAAGATTCAGCAATATGGTCATCTATTTTACACACTCAAACATACATGCAGTTATATCCCTTAGAGAACTTTCTTTTCCTCTCTTTTTTACAATAGCAATTACACATTTTGGTTTTATTACTCTTGTAGCTCTTATTTACTTTTTATACTAGAGTCACAATATGATATTTATAAATATGATTCTTATTTATTTCACTAATGAGGATAGTCTCAAGTTGTCTCCATTTGCCTATGAAGGCCTCAAGATCATCCTTTTTATACCTGAGTAATATTCCATTGTATAAAAATGTCACATCTTTTTCATCCACTCTGCAGTTGATGGGCATCTTGATTGTTTCCAGGATTTAGCTATTACAAATTGTGCAGCTATGAACATGGGTGCACATATATCACTGTGATATGAACTTTTCAGTTCTTTGGGGAAAATACCCAGGAGGGGAATAGCTGGATTGAATGGGGTTTCCAATCCTAGTCTTCTGAGAATTCTCCATGTGGATTTCCATAATGGTTGTAACAGTCTACATTCCCACCAACAATGGAGCAGTGTTCCTTTTTCCCCGCAGTCTCGCTAACATTTGTTATCAGTTAATTTCTTGATGGCAGCTAAGGAATGCTATTGATTTTTGAGTATTGACTTTGTATCCAGCTACATTGCTGAATTTATTTATTATATCTAGGAGTCTTTCAATGGAGTTTTGGGGTCTTCTATGTAGAGTATCATGTCATCTGCAAAATAATGATAATTTAACTTCTTTTCCTATCTTTACTCCTTTTATTTCTCTCTCTTGTCTAATTGCTAGTATTTCCAGTACTATATTGAATAAGAGCAGTGATAAGGGACATCTTTGTCTTGTGCCTGATTTCAAGGTAAAGGCTTTCAGTTTTTGGTCATTTAATATGACACTGGCTGTTGGTTTGTCATAGATGGCCTTTATCATATTGAGGTAAATACCATATATTCCAATTCTCTGTAAGTTTCTTACCATGAATGGGTGTTGGATCTTATCAAAAGCTTTTTCTGCATCTATAGAGATGATCATGTGATTCTTGCTTTTGGCTCTATTGAAATGGTGGATTAGATTTATTGATTTATGTATGTTGAACCATCCCTGCATGCCTGGGATGAATCCCAGTTGGTCATGGTGTATAATCTTCTTGATGATTTGCTGCATCCTGTTTGCCAATATTTTATTGAGAATTTTTGTGTCTATGTTCATAAGGGAGATTGGCCTGTAGTTCTCTTTTTTTAGTTGGGTCTTTCTCAGGTTTTGGTACTAGACTGATATTTGCTTCCAGGAATGACTTAGGGAGAATTGCTTCCCTTTCAATTTCATTGAACAATTTGAGGAGTGTCGGCATTGTCTTCTTTGTATTTCTTGTAGAATTCTGCAGTGAATACATCTGGGCCTGGGCTCTTTTTATTGGTAGGGACTTGATTACATTTTCAATTTCATTCATAGAAATTGGGTTATTCATCAGTTTTACATCTTCAGGATCCAGCTTTGGTGGTTCATACCTATGAGAGCAGAGGTTTTTGAAATAGTTGATGATCTTCTGTATTTCCACAGGGTCAGTAGTGATTTCACCTTTTTCATTCTGTATTGCATGAATTTGAGTCTTTTCTTTCCTTTTTCTAAATAGGTTGGCTAGGGGCTTGTCAATTTTATTTATTCTTTCAAAGAACCAACTCTTGGATTCATTGATTCTTTGAATTGTTTTATTAGTCTCTATTGCATTAATTTCTGCTCTGATCTTTATAATTTCCTCCCTTCTTTTGGCTTTGGGCTTGGCTTGCTTTTCTTTTTCTAGATGTTTGAGGTGTAATATCAAGTTGATTATTTGTGTTCATTCTGTTTTCCTAATATGGGAACTCAGTGCAATAAATTTTCCTCTGAGGACCACTTTCACTGCATCCCACAGGTTCCGGTAAGTTGTATTTGTACTTTTGTTTGCTTGTAGATATTGTTTAATTTCTTCTTTAATTTCCTCTGTGACCCACCGATTGCTCAAGAGAGTATTATTTAATTTCCATGTGTTTGTGGGATTTTTGAAGTTAATTTTATCATTAATTTCCAGTTTCATGGCACTATGATCCGATAACATGCATGGGATAATTTCAATTCTTTTGCATTTACTTAAATATGTTCTGTGGGTTAGTATATGGTCTATTTTAGAGAATGTCCCATGTACTGCTGAGAAGAATGTATATTCTGATGTTGTTGGATGGAACACTCTGTATACATCTATCAAATCCTTTTGTTCACAGGTGTGATTCAGTTCTGTTATTTCTTTGCTGATTTTCTGTCTAGTTGATCTATCCCTTTGTGCTAATGGTGTGTTAAGGTCTCCTTTTATAATTGTGTTATTGCATATTTGATTTTTCATTTCTGTTAATACTTGCTTTGTGTAGTTGGGTGCTCTGGAATTTGGTGCATATATAGTTAAGATTGTTATCTCTTCCTTTTGCAGTTTTCCCCTAACTAATATATAGTGACCTTTTTTATCTCTTCAGACCATTCTTGGTTTGAAGTTCACATGGTCTGCAAACAGAATAGCTACCCCCACTTTTTTTTGAGTTCCTGTTGCATGGAGTATTGTTTTCCATCCTTTGACTTTCAATCTATGAGTTTCCTTTTGGGTTAGATTAGTTTCTTGTAGACAGCATATGGTTGGATGTTGCCAGCCTATTTATTTTAATTGGTGAATTGAGGCCATTTACATTAATGGTTATAACTGTCATATATTGGTTTATTGTTGACGTGTTATCTTTCTGATGTTGTATCTTAACTTTCCATTCTGTTTGTCTGTCTTGCTTAGTGGTTTTTTCCTATGTGTATCTAGAATGTTTTTCAGTATTCTTTGTAGGTTTGGTTTGGCAATCATGAAGTTCTTCAGCTGTTCTTTATCATGGAAGTACCTTATTTTTCCATCCATTTTGAGAGACAGTTTTGCAGGGTACATCAGTCTGGGTTGGAAGTCATTTTCCTTTAGAATCTGAAAAACTTCACTCCATGCTCTTCTTGACTTCATTGTTTGTGTTGAGAAGTCTGCTGTGATTCTGATAGGTTTTCCTTTATAAGTGACCTGTCTTTTCTCTCTAACAGCTTTTAATATTCTGTTCTTATGTTAGGTTTCTGGGATGGTGATTATTATATGTCTGGGTGTAGTTCTGTTTTGGTTATGGCTATTTGGAGTTCTATATGCTTCACTAATCTGTATGTCAGTTTCCACACTCATGTTTGAGAAGTTTTCAGCTATTACTTCTTTAAATAGCCTCTTGATATCATTTGTGTTGTCCCCTTCTTTTTCTTTTATCCCTATTAATTATACTGTTTTTCTTTGCATCATCTTACAGCTGCTGAATTGTTGTTTCCTGATTTCTTGTTATTTTTAGAAGATCTTTCCTTTCCTGTTCACTAACTGCAATCTTATCTTTGAGGTCTGAGATTCTATCTTCACTTTCATTGAGGTGGTTTTTGCAACTTTCATTAGAGTTTTTGATTTCCTGTATATCTTTTTGAATCTGCTTAATGCATTCTGTTTGTCTCTTAAACTGTTCATTCAGGGATTCTATCATTTTACTTTGTTTCTCTAATTTTTTAGCTATGCCTTTGTTGGATGCATTCAGTATTTCTTTCACTACTTTTATCATTTCTTTTTTTACCTGGGAGAATACTTCTGATTTGACTTCCCTCATAGCATCCAGTACTTGCTTCTTTATTTCAGTTGACATCATTTCAGGCATTTCGTGTGTATGTGTAGTATTTTCTTCTATGTACATGGCTCCTAGGTTTTCTTGGGATGGGCTGGAGGTTTGAGATTGCATTTTGGTCTTTCATTTTGTCATTTTCCTATATTTCCATGTTTCCAGAAATTTTCCAAAGCTTTCCCTGAATGTAATGGAAATCACCTCCTGAGCCCTCTGCTACTGGGACTCACTTGGCTTTGGCTCCCCTTGTGTGGTGGCCCTGGCTCCCCTGGTTGAATGAAGGTCGCTGGGCATGGTCAACTCAAGCCCACAGAACCTCTGGAGCTTAGTCCAGTATCCTAAGGGGTCTGGGCAGGCACCCACCAGCTAGGATCGATGTTCCCAAACATTTCCCAGACCTACCCTGGTGAGCTGCAACTCACCTTGCAGCAGCAGTGCTGGCCTGGCTCCCCTTTAGGTGGGCCTGGCTCTGCTGGTTAAATGAAAGTCGCTGGGCACAGTCCACTCAAACCTGCAGAAACTCTGGAGCCTAGTCCAGTGTCCTAAGGGGGCTGATTGGCACCCAGCCACCAGGATTGATGGTCCCAAACTTTTCCGGGCCTGCCCTGGTGAGCTGAAACTCACCTCGTGGCACAGCGCCGGGTTGGTTCCCAAAATTCCTCTTTCTGCCTCCAAAAGCTCTGTGATCTTATCAGGCCTGTGGTCTTTTGTATCCCTGCTTTTCTCACCTTACTCATGACCCATGGCCTATCCTGGCAGCCAGTCCAGAGCTCACTGCCAGCCAGTTGATTATTGTATCTCTTAGTTCAAGTTGAGACAGACAGAGAAAAAGATGCACAGAGGGAATAGATTCTGTTCTACTTATTGACCAGAATAACTCTGGTCAATAAGTTGAATAGAGAGTAGAAGTCATATAATTAAATATGAAGTGTCTATGTGGGGCCAGGAAGAGAAACAAGAAACCAATCACCCTTCCCATGAGTCAGCAGTGGTCATGAGGGGCAGGGAAGAGAAACAAGAAGCCAATTCGCCTTCCCATGAGTCAGCAGTGGCCATGAGGGGCAAGAAAAGAAACAAGAACAGTTCGCCCTTCCCATGAACCAGCAATGGCCATGCAGAGCCAGGAAGAGAAACAAGGAGCCAATTCACCCTTCCTGTAAGCCAGCTGGTACGTGGGCTGGGAGACAAGAAGAAACCCTCCCCAAGGGATTCAGAGTATCACAGGCTAAGTTAAGAGCAACTGAGGTACAAAAACAACTTAATTCTTGTATTGTTTGATTTTTTTGCAGGTCTAAAGCTGGTAGTCTAAGCGTCTATTTAGAGGATAACAATATGCAACATAGCAACTATGGGATATTTCTTTCTAGCTTGTTTTTGATAATCAATATTGTTCTCACTGTTTTATTTTGTTTGGTTTTATTGCTTTGTTTTATTCAATGTTCTGTTTTGATTGGTTTTATTCTATTCTGTTTTGATTGGTTTTATTCTATTCTGTTTTGATTTTTTTATATCTGATGGTATGGGCAGCAATTTTGAAGATAACAAGAGGCATTATGATAACCATTGTTGATTTCCCGTTATGCCGTTTTAAAATCCTGTATCATATTCACTGTTTTGTTTTGATTGGCTTTATTTGTTTTATTTTGTTTGGTTTTATTCACTTTAAAATAAAATTTAAAATAAATAAATATGAAGTGCCCCCCTCAAGGCTCATGCATGGAAGGTTTGATTCCCAATACATAAAGCAGGGTGGGGGATGGTGCCTAGAGACCTGGCTGGGTCATGAGGGCACTCACCTCAGCAATGAATTAATCCACTGAGGAGTTTATAGCTGAATGGGCTATTAAGAAATGGGCCCGCAATGGTGGAACCCAGACAGCTGCACAAGAAGGCAACTCACCTGCCCTCTTGGTAAGCACCTCCCTCAGGCACAAGCCAAAAGGAGACCCAGTCAGCAGCTGCTGAGAACCATGGTGGAACCCAGGCGGCTGTACAAGAGGGCAACTCGCCTGCCCTCTTGGTAGGCGCCTCCGGTGCAAGCCGGGAAGAGTCACAGTCAGCAGTTCCTGTGAGCCTGCCGGCCCAAATCAGACATCCCAAAACCTATCTCCCCCCTCTCCATTAGCAACTGGGGACAGAGGTCTGAGCATCTCTTGGGATGATAACTATGTGCAATACAGCAAATATGGGGGATTTTCTTCCATCTTTTGTTTGAAGGCAAATTTTTTTCACTGTTTTGTCTCCCTACGATTAATTGTTTTACTCTATTCAATATTCTCTTTTGAATGGTTTTATAATGTTCTGTTTTTTATTTGATTTCACTAGACCTAACTGACTGGACAACTATTGTAAAGATAACGAGATATACTATGGTATCTATTACTGTTATCCCAGTATCCTGCTGTGAAGTTCTTTACCAATCTCACTGCATTGTCTCAATTGGCTTTGTTCTGTCTTGTTCTGTTGTATTTTTACTACTTTCAAAATTAAAAAAAAAAAAGAAACGGGCCCCAGTTGGGAGAAGTACATCACCGGGGGCTGTGCCTCTGAAGGGTACATCTTGTCCCCAGCCCCTCCCTGTCTCTCTGGCCCTTCCCCTGTGCTCTGCCTCCTGGTTACCATGGGGTAAGCAACTTAATTCCACCATACACTTGAGTCATAATATTTCTGCCCTGAAGCCAACCAACCCTCTCAAACTGTAAGCTACAATGAATATTTTGTCCTTTAAACTGTGTGTATCAGACATTTTGGCCTAACAACAGAAAGCTGACCAATGAGGAAATTCCAAGGCAATGTCTCTCTGTGAACATAGAAGTTGCCCTGAATATGCTGCCTTTATCTCTCTCTGCTCCCCAAAATGGTAAATATCATGAGACAACCTAGGAAATGAATTAGATTTTAAAAATTTTTGATAAAGGGAAAGAGATAGAAAGGTGGTTAATTCCACTCTGGACTTCATGGTTTCCTAAATTCACTCCACAAGTGTGTAAAGAATAAATGAATGTCATTCCCTAAAAACCAAGAGATAGGATGGAATCTAGCTGGATTCTGTTCTATACCTACATTGCTCAGTTGGAGGAATTTCCCTGCCTTCCACCTCACCATGACTGATAGGACGTGGGAGCATATATTTTACCTGATTAAAGCATCAGTAGCAAGCAGTAAGAATCACATTCATTAAGAAAGCACATCCAGCTTCCTGTTTAACCTGCAGAATTACCCACAGCACCAGACATCAGTGTGAAATAGATAACAGACTCCCAGAATTAT
The DNA here is from genome assembly GCA_004027455.1 of Hydrochoerus hydrochaeris. Lineage (NCBI taxonomy): Eukaryota > Metazoa > Chordata > Mammalia > Rodentia > Hydrochaeridae > Hydrochoerus > Hydrochoerus hydrochaeris. The sequence goes on from PVLA01013335.1 coordinate 7,050, forward strand.
TAGGTCAGAAAAGCCCTGGAAAATCATTAGCCCCTATTATTTGATAGCAGTGAGCAGTGACATTTCAAGAGCCACTAAAACCACCCAGGAACCTGTCAAAATTCAAACTCATGGACCCCACCCCAGAGATGTGGTTGCAGCAAGGGCTGCATGAGATCCAGGGTCTGTGTCTTTAATAAACCACTAGACTAATAAATAAATAAATAAAATTTAAAAAGTAAACCGCTGGACTGATTCTAGGCAAGTGGTAGAAAACACCATTGAGAAACACTAGAACATGTGACATACTAATAGCAGGTGTTTATAATTCCAGGGTGATTTGCTCTTTGCTGGGCAGGAAGAATCATATAGAACAGAACCCAAGATATTGCAGGTTATTAAAAAAGAAAAGGTTAAGCAATCTTTTTATAGGGTGAGTTATGTCTGTATTTCTTTTTTTGTTTTATCTTGTGTCCTGTGACATGGCTTAGCCATCAGAAGCCTTGGTCACTGTCACAAGAGAGTGCTTGCTATTGATTTCAGAGGCTCCCATTATTCATTTGGGAAGCTTGAGACTTCCTCACCCATTCTAGCCTCTACTTGCCCTAGCAAAATACAGTGTATCTATCATTAGTGGTGCTCAACCCCCTCCAGGAAGCAGCATCACAGAAGTCTAACAACACAAGCTGCAGAGGCACAACAGCATTAGCTGACAGGAAAATGCAAGCCAAAACTGCCAGATTCATAATAATTTGTTAGAATAAGAAGTAATAAATACTGTTGAAGATGTGAAGAAATTAGAACCCACATAAATTGGTGATGGAAATGGTACAGCAAACAGAAACACAGAAACATCACCCAGAATTTTGAGGCAGACTTATTTACATTGACAGGTCCCAAAAGCTCAGGGAGGGAGGATTTTATGGGGTTTTTCAAGCAAGAAATGAGAGTATTTGGCTATCTTTGATTGGTTCTTACAATATGCATCAGAGTGACCAGCTGTTTCTAAGAAACAGAAGTAACAGAAACTGTAACAGGAACTATTACCTGGACAACTAACAGAAACTGAAGTATACTGGCTGGGGGGAAGAATTATTTTCTACTATGGGATAAAAATGATACCCACATTCAGAAAGATACTGGCAGTTCTTCCAAAAGTTAGATATAGAGTTACCATGTGACCCCCAACTTCACTCCTTAAGATATCCCAAAAAATTAAAAACAAGCACTTGAACAGACAATTGCACACCAACATTCATAATGGCATTATTAACAATTGCCAAGTAGCCAGCAGTGTGCCCTAGAATTCAGGATGCTGGGGCAGGAGGATTGCCACAAGTTCAAGGCCAGCCTAGACTACAGGAGGTTCAAGACAGCTTAAACTACATAGCAAGATCCACTCTCAATAGCCCCCACACTCCAAAAAAAAAAAACTGCCAAGAGACAGAAACACAAATACCTTTCAGTGGAGAAATGAGTAAACAGTTCCATACAATGGAATATTATAGTCATGAAATGAAACACAGAAACATCCTACACTGTGGACAAACCTTAAATAAAAGTTACAAAAGGTCACAAATTGTGTCATTCCACTCATATGAACTATCAAGAACAAGTAAATCCATACAAACAGAAAGTAGATCAATGGTCTAAAGGTTCAGGGGAGGGGGGACCAGGAGTGACTAATGGATATAAAGACTCTTAGGTGATGAAAATGTTTTGGAATAAAAAAGGAGACAGGATCACACAGTATTGTGAGTGTACTAAATGTCATTTTGTTTTGTTTTGTTGTTTTGTTTTGTTTGTACCAGGGATTGAACTCATGACCTCAAGTTTGCCAGGCAGGCATTTGTGCAACTGAACTATATCCCTGGCCCCTTGTACAGTTCATTGTTAATGGTTAGGTTTGTGCTATGAGAATTTTACCTGAACATTTTAAAGAATTGGTTGTAACTATACTTTTAGGTTCAGAAGATCTAGGTTCAAAGCCCAATCTGCCTTATGACACTCTGTGTCTCAGTTTTCCACTAAGTGGGAAGTCTATCAAGAGGGATATAATCATACTCTCCTTGCTCACCCATAGGAAAGATTAAATGAGCTAATGTCTCCAAAACAAGGAAAGGTGTTGGAAGACAGCATGACTGCAAATGTGCACCATGATTCCATTACCAAGCCCTGTGGTACAGGCAAACCACATGCCAAAGGGGACAAGGGGCTTGCTCTAGTTCACAGGGCAAGTCCAGAGCCAAGTCTGGGCCAGATATCTCAGATTCTAGGTCTGAGTTCTTCCCCTGTCAATAGTCTCACTTGATCTCTGAGCAGGAATCTTGACACCACAAGGCCTCAATCACCAGCACAACTCACAGTGGTCCCATACATCGTAGGTTGAACCAACAACAGAGACAAAAAAGCAAGAACAATTTTGCTTCTTCACAAGTGAAAGCTACAGCCTCTCTCAGGAGCCCCCACTCAAGGGGCCTTATCCCTTAAAAATTTTCCATTGTGGGTTCCCTTGATGATTAAGTGCTGGCCAAGAATGCCTTGCCTTGGTTTACCTAGAACAGAGTGAGGCATCACCACTGCCTTCTTATGATTAGCGGGTCCCCATAGGCTTCATGTCCAGAATGAGGGAGAGGTGGACACTCCATTCTCCCTCACACTGGTCCACATGGACATCACTGCTCCTTGGGACAGGTCACAGATTTGTTCCTGTGCATGACTGGTCCTTGCATTTTCGGGAACACTCAAGATTAGTCACATTACCCAACATCCACCAAATTAGTATATACCCCTGTTTAGGGATGTCCTGAATCCACTGGGTCACCACACAGCACAGCTGTGGGAGGCCAAGGAGCAGCCCCAAAGTGTTTGCTGAGAATCATATCCCCTGGATGTCCAACTTTGAATGAGGTCATCACAATCAGAAGGCAAGGAAAATAATCTCACAGGAAGTGCTCAAATCCAAGTATTCACAGACTTCCCTTAATCATTGCCAAGATCAAACTGTCCCATGTAGCCTCTCCCTACCCCTGACAAAGGGCTTTTCGTGGCATTAATGCAAGCAGCTCCCAGGAGGCACGGTTGGCAGACAGGCTAAAAGCTCAGACTGGGGACATGAAGCTCTTCTGTGTCTGGACACACAATGAACACTGGGCTTGACCTCCCTGTACCCAGGCTCCCCTCCTCCCTGACCAGCCTCCATAGCCAATGCCACTTCCCCAGGTCTATTTTGGGGAGCAGATCCAACCCATAGGAAGTAAAGGGTGAGATTATCCCTTCCCTACTCCTAGTATCTGTACCAGCAGAAAAATAAGTCAAGTGTCTCTCCTCCCAGGTGGCCTCCCAGAGTGAGGAGGCTAACACAAAAAATGCTGGACCTTAAGGTCCAGCATTTGCTATACAAAACTTCTGAGCTGAACATGTCCCTGGGAGTAAATCTGTGTCAAGTCTGAGCAGTGATTGGCTGGGCTGCCTTTGACTCAGCATCTCCCAACTCTGCCCAGGTGATTCTGATCCATTTGGCCTGAGGTAGTGCCCTGACTTGCACCTTCTTAGCAAGTTCCCCAAGTCTATCTCATGCCTTGGTCAGTTTAGGAAGCACGGAGATCTTTGAGAACCAGCTAATTCCTCAGCATCTCTTCTAACCTGGTCCCAGCTTCAAGACCTGATTCTCAGTTGCAGCTGCTTCTCTAACCTTCTATCCCCACTGCACCCAAATGGCTTCATGTTTAGCTTTACCAATTCCACCTATGACTGAAGCCCCAGAAATCAAATCCCTGTACACATTTTATGGCAAAGAAATGCCAAATACTATACATTCAAAAACACACTCAAGATTAGCATTTACCTTAAGTTTGTCCACCATCTAAAAAGAGGTTGGCCACAAGTTGCACAGATCCCTACTGCTCTTGTGGGGTTTGGATACTTAATACTGGCTATTCACAAGGTCTGTCTTTCTGAGGGGGGTCTAAGCTAATCTCACTTCTGGAGGAGGAAACATTTGGTCACTGCAGATGTAATTAGTTAAGATGAGATCATACTGGAGTGGGGTGTACTGTAAATCCAGTAAGACTGGTGTCCTTGTAGAAAGATGAGAAGCTTCCAACCATCCCTCTTATTGGTGTATACCTGGGGCTCCATGCATCCTGGTCTTTGCACATTACTGATCTCAAAAAAAAGGTAGACTCTAACAGCAAAATTTCAATCCAAAGCAATTCAAGTCATCATGCTGGCAACCTGGCTCTGCCTCAGTTCTTTCCTATCTACACCAGCAACTCTCTCTAGGCATGGATACCTTTGCCCATTGCCTGGATCCTACCAACAGAAAGTACACACAGAGTCTGACATGTGAACAAGAATTTCCTCTCCAAAATATAAAACTGCTCAAGTTGTACAAAGACTACAAGATACACAAGGTGATCAAAAAGTACAGCAAGTATTTAGTTTTTTTAAATGTATTATTGTAAAAGACACATTGGCATAAATCTTCTCAATATACTCCCTATTCCTTCAGTCACACTTATCATTCTTGCCAGTTTCTGAAGCAGTTCCTCTTTCATTAATATTTTTATGCAGTATGATCAAAACATAGTGAATGCTATTGTCATGTGCCATCCATCAGAAAGGCAAGTTCATGAAAACATTACAGTGTGTCTTCATCCACCTCATTCACTGGGTCAGGCAACATGCAACTTCTGGCTCTTCCCTAAGGGCAAACTTGCCAAGAAAAATAAACATTTTTAATCAATTCAGGACATCAAGGCAGCCACAACAGCACAATTAAAGACAATAATTAAAGAGAAATTCCACACCTGCTTCAGAAAGTTACTAGAACACTTCTAGGAAAATGGAAGAGGGGTAAGCAAAAACAATTCAACCTTTCTGAGATACAGAATCCAGACACTGAAAAATAACAACTTTGGTATGAATGATAGAGAGAAACAGATCACTGAGAACTGGAAAGGATCTGACAGGAAAATTAAAACCTACAGAGAAATTGAAGACAACACAATGCAGAAACGGGAAGAGAGTGTCTGTGCTTTCTCCTTCACTCCCAGCTTAGAACTCATGAGAAAGGGAAACTGAATCTACAGAGACAAAATAAAAGCTGGGGTCTCCTGAGGGCTTCAGGGAGAAATGCAGCAGTGGGAAAGACTGGTGGGTGCTGCAATCTGCAGAAAGTTCAGTAAATGCAGGATTCTGCTCCCACATGAGTCCTTCAACAGACAACAGCTGGTAAGTAACTCCAGTGCAAGTGCCCGCCATATCCCTGAAGAGAGTGTGCTTCATAAAACACCATTCTAGATTTGTGGACTGCAGGGGGAGAAAACAAGGATTCACCAGGAAGCAAGCCCTCCCTGCCAACCAGCGCCATGAGCAGGGCGCTGCTGGCAGGGGGACAACCAGACCCCAGCCCCTCCCAGCATGTGGGTTGGCAAACAAGAAAAGCCAATCCCCAACCCTAACCCCCACCCCAAAATGACTGGCTGATATGGTCAAACACAGTCTGCAATGACAGACTGTTTGAGGTGAAATGCAATTTAATGCTTGTGATGTCTGGTATTTCACTGACCTGGCAAGTCTAGGGCCAGTTGTCTGATCATCTATTCAGAGGATAGCAGTACACAGTGTGGCATCTAGGGAGGATCTCCTTCTGAAGAGGGTAGCCATTGTTAATTCCCTATTATCTTGTTTGGAAATTGTTGTAGTCAGGGGTTGTGCAGAGAACAATTAGAATCAAGATATGGAGTTTATAATATTATTTTTATGATGGCCACCCACAGTTAACACAAGAAAATGCAGGAAATCTATCCACAACACTAAAGACATAAAATATTCAAACAAGGGCCTGAATCCCACAGCAAAGCCAGAAAGTCTATGCCAGCAGGGTGAAGAAGATGTGCTGGTAGGTTGGGGGTTCTACACCAGAGCCAAGAAGTCACACTCAAAACAAAGACCAGGGCTGTCCTGAAAAGCACCACAGCTATCCTCAACGATACAGAGGCACTGAGCTCCTCCGACAATAAGCACAGTCGAGTACATGCCAGGAAGCCAGTGTGACAGTTCATCCTGGAGATTAAGCAGCACACGTCTTCCCCTCCAGAGCCAGGAAGCAATGCTCTATGTGAGGACCAGAGCTTCTCCAGGAGAACCAACAGCTCAAACAGCAACATGTTGGAGAACCCACAACGCTTAAACACCTCAACACACTGCTTCTCCATGTCTCTATGCTGGCAATTTTCCTCAGGTAGAACATCTACGCTCAGCGCTCTGTGGATTTAATTCAGCTGGCATTAACTTGGCCACCAGTTTTTAATCCATAATAGAAGTTCTGTATCATTTTAATTTTTTTGTTGGGTTGGGTTTGCTCTTTTGTTTTGTTTTATTTAGTTATATCTGATGGCATGAGCAGCTATTTCAAAGTTAGCAAGATATATTATGGTAACCATTTTGGATCTACTTTTAGCTTGTTTTGAAATCCTTTATTGCATTCATTGTTCTGTTTTTATTTGTTCTATTCTGTTCTGATTTTTACTATATCTGAAGGTATCTACAGCTATTTTGAAGACAACAAGAGGCATTATGGTAACTATTGTTGATTTTGTATTGTTTTGAAGTCCTGTATTGCTTACACTGGTTTGTTTTGATTGGTTTTATTCTGTTGTTTACCTTGGTTTTATCCTCTTTAAAATAAAAATAAAAAATAAACATCATTCTGGGGAAGGGTTCATTGTTTAATCCAGGACTTTGGGACAGCTTCACTTCAGGGCTTCCAGGTTACATCCCCACAGTGACTAGGTAAAAAACAGTCACAGGAGATAGCTGCAGTAAGGGCACTGGCTAGAAAAATTCTGTTTGTAGACAAACCATTAAAGTTGTCTTGGTTACATTTTTCTCATTGTTGAAACAAAATAACTGATGCCCAAAATTAGGGAAGAAAAGGTTTATTTAGCTCATATTTTTTTGGAGGTTTCAGTCTTTATTCAGTTGGCTCCAAAGCAGGGTGGCAGGGCTGAGGGGCAACTGTTCATGGCAGCCACAACAGCAAGAGCAAAAAGGGTAAAAGGAAGAGGAAAAAACATGCCTTCTTCCCTCCCTTATATTGTATGCTGGCTCTGCCCCTCAATGGCAGTGACACTCACACTGCCAATCACAGCACTAGACAATAAAAAATGCTAGATTAAACCACCTCCATGACTGCATGAGGCTTAGGGGGGCCACCTACACACAAACCATAACACAGGAGTTTGTGCTAAAAGGCCAGGATCAATCCGAATTGCTCTGCATTTTAAAGTCACAGCATTGGCATTCTTACCTTAATCCTACCGCCTGTTGGTGCTTGCATCCAGCACATATCTGGGGGTCTGTCTTTTTTATCTACCAGTGTGAGTAGGAGCACATCTTGATTTGGATACTAACCCCAAAATTGTAGGTACCAGAATGAAACCATACATGTAAAGCCATGAGAGAGAGGGGATGCTGGGGATTTAGCTCAGTAGTAGAACACTTGTCTAGCAAGTAGAATGCTCTGAGTTTGGTCCTCAGCACCAAAAAACTAAAAAGAAAAAAAAGTCACAGAGAAATGTGTTTGTGTGTATGTGTATGTGTGCTGTTTTATTCCTTTTCATTTTTGTTTTTTCTTCTACCCTTTGCTCATTTCTTCTTCAATTTATTGGAGTTTGGAGAATTTTCTTTTGTCCTTTTTTCTTGCTTATCTCTTTTTCTTATTTCTTTTTTCTTTATTTTTCCTCTTCTCTATTAGTTTTTTCTGCTTTTAATCTTGTGTCTCTTATTTTTACTCCCCATAGAAGTTCTTTTTATAATTTTGGCTAAATCAATAATTTTATTAGGGGCCCAGGATTTAGCTCAGCTGAACAAGTGCTTGCCTTGCAAGTATGCAGTCATGAGTTCAATCCCTGATACAAAAAAATAATTTTATTAGTATTACATACATATTGTTATGGGAAAAAGTAGAACAAAATTTCATAACAAAATAATAAGAAAATATCAATAGTTAATGCATTGCCTATTGTTATCTTTAAAGTAGTTACTCCAAGTATAAGATATGGGCATAAAAAATTCTCCAAATGATATTAGGATAAGCCTTTCTTTTCAATAAACTAAGAGACACTAGTAGTATATCTAATTTGCACTTTTTTTCCTTTTCCTTTGTTTTCTCTTTTTTCCATCCTAGTTCCTTTTTCCTTTTGAAGAATTTCTTCTCATTTCACAATATCTATTGTTCATTTTAGATCTCATTTAATCTTTCAGTTTCTCACACCAGGGAGATAATATGATGTTTATGCATGTGAGTCTGATTTATTTCATTTATGAATATAGTCTCAAATTGCATCTAAAAAACTGGGGTAGCTATTCTGTTTGCAGACTGTAAATTTAAAACCAAGAATGGTCAAAAGAGATTAAAAAAAGGTCACTAGATAGTCGTTAGGGGAAAACTTCAAGAGAAAGAGATAACAGTCATAAATATGTATAATTTCCTTTTTATTCCTCTTTTTCTTTTATCTTCTTTTACCCATCAGTTTTTTCTATTACCTGTAATTAATACTACTCCCCAATAAGCTCCTTTGTACCACTTCTCTCTCCTCCTATCATATAGTTTAAGATTACAAATTTTTCCTCTTGCCTTCCCTCACTAAATTCTTTTCTACACTAGCAAAGATATAGCTGTTGCATTCAGTACATATTAGCTGTAAGTCAATAATACCTTAATGTCTACACCATAATTGTGGATTTCTTCTCTAGGGTTAAAGTGGTACATAATTGATTTTTATGATATGTTAATGTCCAATTTGTCCTAGATGATACTACTGTAGCTGATTTGTCTAATATTACCATAGTCACATACTTGTTGCTATTTCTCCATAAGCCAACACTCAGATTATTTTTGTGACAATAACAATTCTAGAATATATTCCCAGAGAACTTTGTACTGGGTCAATTAGACTGCATCCTTGCCTCAAAAATTAACCAAGGTGATTAGATCTTAGGGCTGAGGCAAAGAACTAAAATAAGATTTAATACCAATACTTCTCAAACTCTTCAGTGAAATCAAAAGAAAAGCAGTGCTCCTAAAATCACTCCTGGAACCAAACATTACCCTGATTCCAAAACCAGAAAAGAACTCCAACCATAAAAGAGAAATACAAGCTAATCTCTTTAATGAACATAGATGAGAAAATCCTCAGTAAGATACCCACAAATAGATTTCAGCAAATCATCACAAATATCATATATCATGACCCAGTAGGATTCATTCCAAGAATGCAGGGATGGTTCAACATATGAAAATCAATTTTATTATCCATTCATCAGCCAAAGACTGACCATCTAGAATATAGAAAGGACTCAAAAAAATTAGGCATCCCAAGTTTAAAGTCCTAATAAAAAATGGACAAATTAAATGAATAGATAATTCTCAGAAGAAATACAAATGTCCAACAAGAACATGAAAACAATGTATAACATTACTGGGTATCTGAGAAACACAAATTGAAACAACACTGAGACACCATCATATCCAGAAAGAATGGCTATCTTCAAAAAACTAAACAATAACAAATACTGAAGAGGCTTCAGGGAAAATGAACTCATCTTCATTGTTGGTGGGAAAGTAAACTGGTACAACCACTATGGAAATCAGTATGGATACTCATCAAAAACTAAAAAGAGGAATTCCATTTGACCCAGCTATTCACCTTTTTGGTATCTTCCCAAAAGAGTTAAAGACATTATATCCCAGTGATACATGCATACCCAAAATGTTTATACCAGCACAGTTCATAATAGCTAAATCTTGAAAGCAGCTTATATGCCCATAAATAGGTGAATGGACAAAGAAAATGTGATATCTATACACAATAGAACTCCACTGTGCCATAAAGAAAGAAAAACTTGAATCATTTGTAGGAAAATGAGTATGCCATAAAGAAAGACAAACTCGAGTCATTTGTAGGAAATAAGTATGCCTTGAGTATATTGATAAATGAAGTAAATCAGACACACAAGCCTAAATATCACATAAGTTTTCTTATACAAAAAAACCAATATAAAAATAAAGTGAAAAATAAAAAACAGAGAATAGGAAAAAACAGAAAAAAAGTTATTATAATCCAACAGGAGCAATGTATCTAAAAGTGGACCTTGATTTAGTATAATTGTTTCATGTGTTTTATATTTTGGAGCCTATTAGTCAGGCTACTGATCTGTGTTTATGATTATTAACTTAATAAACACTCATAAAATAAGTAAGTAAATTTAACTCTGGGAAAAATACAGTTATAAGAACAATGGTATAAATATATTTGAAGTGATGGGGAGTATTTTGAGGGGAGTTCGTGGTAACTAATTTAAACATTCACTGTATTTTTTGGTCAGACCTCATATTTATAGCTGTGTGTTTTTGTTTTGTTTTGTGATGTTGTTTTGTGGCTGATCTGGAATTCTTGAGCTCAAGAGATCTCCTGATTCAGTCTTCCTCCAAGGCCACTGGTCGAAGATCACAGGGTCATTCACAATGTGGTGTTTAACACAGACACACGGGGAGTACTCTCATGGGGCCATCCATCCAGAACATGACCGAGTGGTGGGACAATGGAGTTCTCCTCTGGATCACAGCACAAGATAGGTATCATCAGATACCCTGGGAGGGTGTCCAAGGGCTTGCTGCTCATTCCTAAGCATGCAGGATGATGGTTAGAAGCTGTGTAACTTGGAGCAAGTTACTTCAACTCTCTTAGCATCTGTTTTCTTAAATGTAAAACAGGAATAATGATGTGCTTATTTAACAGCTTTGATGTGAGGATTAAATAAAATGTGCATGAAACATGGTAAGCACAGAGTAAAAGTTCAATAAATTTAACCCAGTATTATCAACAGCCAAGTCCCCATGAAGGTAGAGACTGGCTTGATCTTGCTGTACCTCCAGAGCTTACCAGAATATCTACACCAAAGAGTACTTTGATGAGTGGCTGTGTATACATCTGCCTCAGACTCAGCATAAAATTCTTAGAAATGAAGTTGACTATGTGATGCATCTTCAGACATGAATAGCTGTGATGAGAACATGAAGTGGAGTGAATTCCAGAAGTCATTCATTACCACATGCAAAGCTGAGCTCTGTGTGAAATTCCCAGTCCCAAACCTTGCCATATTTGCATTCTCTCAGTGACCTCGCCTTCTCACCCCACTCCATCCCAATCCAGGGCACTTTACATGCTGGGCAAGTGATTGACCACTGACTACATCTCCAGTCTTTTTTAAATTTTATTTTGAGACAGAATCTTACTAAGTTGCTCCAGCTAGCCTTGATCTTGTGATCATCTTGCCTCAGCTTCTCAAGGACTTGGGATTATAGGTATGCACCACCATGCTCAGCTAAAGTAATGTTTTAGGAAGAACCTCTTTCTCGTCCCCAAGCTCTATTCTTCATCCCATACCTGTCCTTGGTCCTGAAACTTCATCTCCGCGATCCAGGTGAAATAAATCAAACTCACATGTATAAATACCGTATAGTCTCCCTAGTGTAAGAAACAGTAAGAGTACAGAAGATTTTATAGAAATCATGGTTCACCATTATACACCTTTGACATCTTATGTTTTCATTCATTGGTTGAAATGGTTTTATTCTGTTTTGTTTGATCTTAATATATGTGATCATATGAATAGTTACTTTGAAGACAAGACAATACGGCAGCCATTGTTGATTTAATATCATCTTGCTCTGAAGTCCTACCATGCTCTTGTTTTTCTATTACCATTGGTTCTATCATGTTGGGTCTTATTGGATTTTAATATGTGTGATAGTATAAACAAAATTTTTATGGAAAAGGAGATAATATAGCAGCCATTGTTCATCTTCAGTTATTTGGTTCAGAATGCCTTGCAATACTTTCATTCTCTTGAGTTGTTTTATTCTACTTTGTTATGTTTGACATTATTGTATGTAAAGCTAAGCTCAACTATTTCAAAGAAAGAGACATTATGGTAGCTACTGTTAATATCCAATTGTCTTGTGAAGTGCTGTGTTGCTTACACTGTTCTGTTCTGATCTACTTAGATCTGTCCTCTTTTGTTTTATTCTCTTTAAAATATAAAAAAATTAAAAAAAAAACAATAAAAAAAGCATGTCAGACTCCAAGGTGGCAAAATACAGCAACTCAGAGTTCAGGCTGTGGGGTTAGTCTCAGAACAGGATCCCAGCTGTCTGCATCCTTTCCAGTTGTGTCACCCAGGCCATGCCTTCATCTGTGTGCCTGGGTTACCCCATCTGTAGAATGAAGATTGTTACAGTCACTGCTTCATGGAGGCCATGGGGATTGGCTAGAAAGATGCATAGAAGGTACTTAAAACTAAATGCTCCCCAAAAATGTCTGTCTTCCTTATAAGGGAGGCTGGATCATCTTAGCAGGGCTTTAGTTGGCCCCTGCACTCCAACAAAACATCCTGTGATGACAAACATGTCCCATTCTGCACTGTCCCATATGGAAGGCACTAGCTGCTTTGGGCTATGGAACCCTTGAAATGTAGCTGGTGAGACCAAGAAAATGATTTTTTTTCTTTTTCAAAACCAAGGCCTTCACATTCAGCTGAATTCAGTCTTTATTTTTATTTTTGTTTTTACTTTGAGTCAGGATGTCATTAGGTTGCTAAATTGTTCAGGCTGGGCTCAGACTGCAATCTTACTGCCTCAGCCTCCTAGAATACTGAGATTAGAGCTGTGTACCACTACACCCAGCTGAGGAAGGGAAGTGATAAGTCCATTTTATTGTAATTAATTTATCCTTAAATCTAAATAATGCAAAGAGTCAGAGTCAGTGGTTAGAAGAACCATAGGGATAAGTATTGAGGACCCATTCCTACATTGGGTTCATATTCCCCCTAACTATTAGATTCTGGATTCTTTATACTTATGTCATACTTTTAATTTTTCAAGCTCAGACCATACAAATAAATTCTGTTCTTACAAGAAAATGACATTTATAATACAACATGCTAGGCACTGGTTTACATATATTCATTTATCATAATTGAAGTAGGTGCTATGATTGTGTCCATTTAATAGATGAATAAACTGAAGTAGAGTGGTGCCATGACTCCTTAAAGTCACATAGCTAATAAGAGGCAGAGATGGGACTCAAACTCACTCTAAATGCAGCAACTGGAAACTCTTAACCATTATACAACATTACTTCTGTGGCTAAAACACTAGCCCCAGGTTTGCGAGTACATATTGAAGAGAAAATTTTCATTCATATTAAAGGGTAATGAGACCTGGGCAGGCTTCCTTTACTCACTCTTCAAAGCCCAGGGTTTGCTGATTTCTTGCTGTGGTATTTGTTTCCTAGCATAAGGCTACTGGCAGGAAGCATTCATCCTTCCTGTCATTTCTCTGATCCCTAGTTCTTCCCTTGCTGCTGTCATTTGCAGGAATCAATCTCCTTCTGTTCCATTCATAATCTGAGTGCTTTTCTCCTCTTGTCTGAATTCCTAAGTGACTGGGCAGAAAACAGACCTGGTGCAGGGCCAGGTGACACCCACTTGGCAAGTCAATATCACATTGTTTACCTCATTGGGCCACTTGGCAGTTTCTGGCATGGGGCAGGGCCACCAGCCAGCTCCCCAAGGAAGTGTCAGGAAAGCCATTCATAAGAAGCAAAACCACAGCCCCCAGGAAAAGTGCTGCAGGCAGCTGGCACAGAGCCTTCTGGGGCACAGCCACATGGCTAGGCTTGGCAGAGGGTTGCCTCCTAATTCCCATCACTATGAAATCCATTCTTACCCCCAAGCAAGTACTATCAGGTGGCCTGTGTGAAACTGAAGCATTACCCTTTAATATGACTGAAATTTTTCTCTTCAATGACACCAATACTGCTGGAGCCACTGAGGTCCACAGGAATTGAGATGCTTTGATGGATAACACTTAAAAGATGGGACCTGTGGCATCCCTCATGCCCATTATTCACAGGCCAGCTTGTCCCCACATTCCAAAAGAACTGCACTAATGGCCAGGGTATAAGAGGGAGAGTACATTTGAAGCAATCTCGAGTTCTCAGTGAGTATCCTCAGGTATTTAACACCATCAGAGGCTAAGATGTTACACCAAGCTCCCAAGCTGTCCTCAGAGAAAGACAGGCTGCCGTGGCTGCGAGCCCCAGCAAAGCTAACCAACTCTAGGGCAGCTTTCAAAGACAGGATAAATAGCCCCAGAGAGGACTGAGGAGTGAAAGGACAGAGGGAGGTTTGTTGAGGCTAGTAAGGATCTCTAATAGGACTCTGCTGGGATGCTACTGAAGGGATTCTAAGAGAGGGTAGGGAGAGCAACCTCAGTCCCATTAGGCAAACTCTCCTAGAAAATCCCTCCCAAACTGGAAAACTGTGAGCAAGGCAGGACCAGCAACTTCTGCATAAAAGAACATTTAAGATAACTCATTCCAATAGCAGCCCAAGCCATGTCTTTATTAGGCAACCTGACTGTTCAAGGATGACCTGACCTTGGAAAAGTCTAGAGTAGGGGACACAGAATCTTGGCAGATTGGCTTCTGCACAAAGAAGCAAGGAGAACCAAATGAGCAAAACTTAACTTTAAATTTCAGACATGTGAAATCTGTGTCTTCCCACCCTCCATTCCCTAGAAGAAATAGCTAATTCTTTCCCTTAACCACATCTGCTTCACACACACACATGAACCGTTCAAGGACCTTGCTAAAACATATGTGCTTTGTGACATGAATGTCACAAATGAATGAAGGTCAAACTTTTCCTCAAATTATTGGTTCTGAAGAGTTTGATGAACTCACTATAAGAGCTAGCATTTGCCTGCACAAGCATCAGCCCTTGTCTTAAAGAAGCAACTTAAAAGTAATGGCTGCACCGATGCAGCACTACACTAAGGAAGAATAATGAACCTAATAAAATGAGCGATTTTCCAATTGCTATTGCTTCTGGAAACACTGATTATGCTAATTAAAGGGTAGAATAGTAAATACCCACTCTTTTGCATCCAATTAAGTGCTCAGATGATTTCTCAGAAGTATTTGCTGGAAAATAGCACTTTTGATTATCATGGCTTCCAAATAAACAGAGCTAAGCATGATGTGTGCATGTACACATGGGAGTGTCTGTCTGCTTCTCCCTGGAGCTCAGTGCTCAGTGACAGAACTCCTAAAATTCCTATGAGACCAAATAAGGAAACTCGTAGTTTCCTAAAACATGGCTTGGGATATCTTTGGAGAAGTTGTATGTTGAGAAAACATAAGAAAATAATTTCAAATTGGGAATGTCTGTAATTTAATGTACAAACATCAGGAACTGAACTGAATTTCAGGACCACCTAAGTCCTAGTAATGTCAATGTCAGCTGACTTGAAATTGTCCAAAATGTTAGAAGTTTTTTTCTTCTAGTCAATTCTATATCAAGGCAAAATTAATTTATATGGAAGTTAAACAAAGTCCCACTGCTAAGAACTGAGAATTATGTCTAATGCCAATCAGAAATGCAATAATAAATATTAGAGGATTTGCAAGTTAAAGCAACCATAGCAATTCTATTATGAAAGGAAAATACACTATTGTAGAGGTTACAAATAAGACACTAGAACCCAAAGAGAATAAAAATTTGTAACTATTTGGAGTAAGAATAGGATGAGTTTTTTTACGCACAAAAAATGAGATGTATGTATTCATTCAGCCTGAATTTGACCCATACTCTGAGCTAGGCCTGACACTTAACAGAACTAGATAAACAAGTAAATGAATTAAGACCATCTTAGTGAAGGGAAGTGCTTCAGAAAATGTGAAACTAAATTCCCATCAGATAAAATCACTGTTGGAGCAGGACAGACAGTATCTCACCTGCCTATGCATTATAGAGTTCCTCAGGTCTTCCTAAAGATGGGAAACCCCCATTACCTATAGAATCACCTATCTTCAGTTCAAAAGTATTTGAAAAAAGAACAACTTCACAAGTACTAAGCATATGCAGACTTTTTTCTTATCATTATTCCCTTTTGTAACTCGTGTCTAGATGTCCCTCCAAAGACTCATGCAGTATAGGTGGAGTTTTTCAGAGGTAGCTGGATCTAGGGTGTGTGATGCTGGGATTAAGAGTGTGATATGTTGACTAAGGGTGTACAATTACTAAATTAGGCCACTGGGTCTCCTGCAGGCAGCCAGCATGGACAGAGAGAAACAGCTAGACCCACTGAACATCTGCCACCATCAAGGTGCTTGCCTCCTGTGGGCAGCCAGAGTGGGCAGGGAGAAACAGCTGGACTTACACCTGCATGCCTGCTGCCATTGTGGTGCTTATTTCCCTCACATAACCAGTGCGGGCAGGGAGAAACAGCCAGATGTGCCCTGTTCACCTGCAGGACGCCATTGGAGATGCTTGATTCCCACAGACAGCCAGGAGAGTCAGACAAACACAACCCTGTGTAACTGCCACCACTGGGGGAGTCCTGGTGTAGCCACACTGGCCAAGAGATGCAGCCCCCCCCCACATCATGCACCATGGCCATCAAGGAAGCTTCAATGTAGCTGTGCAGGTCTGGAGAAGGCTGCCCCATGTCCCACTGCCTCCCTGGGAACTTGTGAATGGACAAACTCAGGTATCTGACCCATTCCCCTACCCTGTGGAGGAGCATCTAATGCAGGAAGTACCTGGGATCCCATAACCAGCTTGTCAGGAGGAACCCAGGAAAACATCAAGACAAGGGAGCAAAAGGTAATCTCAGACCTCCAGCTCATAGAGAACAAGCCTGGGAGATACAGATGTGAAAGAAAATGGAAGCCTCACACCTGAAATTTCTGAAAAGATAGCAACTGAAGTAAGAAAACAACTTCATGAGTCTGTAAAAGTAATCAGATCAGAAACAATATCTCAGGTAAAAGAAGAAATCACAAACATAGTGAAAGAATTGCTGACCATATCTAAAGAAGACATAGATTAAAAAAAAAAGAGGAGCATAAGAAAATGATAGAAACCTTGAATGCACAACATAGGAAGGAATTACAATGCATGAAACAGATTCAAAGAGATGTCCAAGAAAGTAAAAACTCCATCAAAAACTGGAAAAACCACTTGAAAGAGACTGAAGATAGACTTTCAGACCTCAAAGACAGGATTGCTGCTAGTGATTGTGAAAGCAAAGATCTCTTTAAAAAACAAGGAACCAGGAAATAATGATTCAAGAGCTGTAAGACAATGCAAAGAAAAACTATAAAAATAATAGGTGTGGCTTTGTAGGCTTTACTTTTGTAATTTGTACAACTACTCGTAAGAGGAAAATATGTAATTATCAACTAGTGATTTCTTACTGGTTACTACTTGGGGGTATTTTTTTGGTTTTTTGTTTGTTTTTGAGATTTTGTATTATTTCTACCCTCTTTCTGTTTCAATTTTTTCTTTAAATAAAAAAGAGAAAAATAATAATAATAATAATAGGTGTGGGCCAGGGATTTAGGTCAGTGGCTTAAGCACCTGCCTGGTAAGTGTGAGGTCATGAGTTCGATCCCCAGTACCAAAAAAAAAAAAAAAAATAGGTGTCAGCAAAAAAGAAGGTGTCAATACAGACGGTATAAAAAGACTATTTACAGAAGTAATAGCAGAAAACTTCCCAAACATGGGAAAAGGCATCAGATAAGCAAGGCATATAGGACTCCAACTATGCACAACCAAAATAAATTTACACTCAGACATCTAATAATCAAGAACCCAGAAATTGAGATGGGCAGTGGACTGGGCAGGGGCGGCACTTCCCTAGCCAGTGCACTGCAGAAAAACTGTAAGCAATACAAAAGGCCCGGAGACCTCCACCACTCACCTTCTGAAAGAAACCAGAAACATGACAAGACAGAGAAACAGCAAATGGTCTCAAACCACTGAACCAGAGAAAGTGAGTCCAGAAGAGATAAATGCAGAGCAGGTTGAGGGCAACAAACATGCAATATCAGACACGGGCTCATTGGAAATAAAGAAATACTTTCGTGACCTCATCAACAAATTTAAACCTGAAATTCTAACTCAGGTGAAGCAAGATATAAGAAGATTAATAAAAGAAACACTAGGTACTCCTCAAGAAGAAACAAATGGAAGAATGGAGGAACCCAGAGAAAGGAGAGAAGCCTTTGATGAAGAATATAAACAAAATCTAGAATACATGAAACAGATCCAAAGAGAATATCAGGAAATTAAAAACTCCACTGAAAGCTGGCAAAACCTTTTAACAGAAACTAAAGACAAACTTTCAAAACTTGAAGATGGATTTGCAATGTATGATGGTGAAAGGAAGGATCTCTTAAAAATAACAAGGAATCAGGAAGTAATGATACAAAGGCTAGAAGATGACAAGAAGATTTATAACCTAAGAATAAAAAATGTGAATGAAGATGCAAGGACAAATACAAATGAAATAAAAAGGCTATTCACAGAAATAATTAAGGAAAACTTCCCAAACATAGGAAACAAGTAATGTTAGATATATGAGGCATACAGAACTCCAGCCAGCTACAACCAAAACAGATCTACACCCAGACATATAACAATCAGGATCCCAGAAGTCCATCACAAGAACAGAATATTAAAAGCAGTCAGAGAAAAGAAACAGATTACCTATGAAGGAAAACTCATCAAAATCACAGCAGACTTCTCAATGCAAACTATCAAATCAAGAAGAGCTTAGAGTGAAATAGTCCAAGCCCTGAAAGAAAATAACCTCCAACCCAGATTGATGTATCCTGCAAAACTGTCTCTCAAAATTAATGGAGAGACAAGATATTTCCACGACAAAGAGGAACTGGGGGAGTTCGTGACCACCAATCCAACCCTGCAAAGAATATTGAAGGACATTCTAGAGAGAGAGAATAAAATCACCAGGATTCCAGGAACAATGGCAGAAAGGCCTCAATGAAAGGGGCAGACAGTGGAATGAAGGAGAAAAGTAAACAACGATGACAGAAAAATAGCATAGCAGAGATGAGGCAGAGAAGATTGGCTATATCACTGTTTTGTCTTGACTGATTTTATTCAAATCTGGTATGTTTGAGAGTATCAAAGCTGAGAATAGAGGCAACTACTATGAAGATGACAAGATTCAATAGGATACCCATTCTGGTTTGATTATTAACTGGCTTTGAAGTCCTATAATGTCTCCAATGTTCAATTTTTATTAATAGTACTATGTACCACTAAGTTTAATTATACTATGCCTGACGATATAGACAATTTTATTGAAAATAACAAGAGACATCATAGTCATTACCATAGGTCACCTAGTATTGTGGTTTTATACGTCCTTTTCATGTTTCTCTAGGGATTTGTATTGTTGACTTGTTTTGATTTGTTTCCCCCTCTAATACAGAAAGTCTAAGTCCTGTAGAGACTCATACATGTGTAGAACTTCTAAACAGTTTACAAGAATGGATTATAGTTATTGTAAAGAAAAAAGAGAGGAAAAGAAAGTGTTCTAAAGGATATAACTGCATGTATGTTTAAGTGTGTAGGATTGACAGCCATATTACTAAGTTTTTGTTGGTTAGATGAACAGAACTGGTTGCAGTCTCATGTTTAAATGTCCACTTTGTGGGCTTTACTTTTGTAACTTGAACAACTATTTCTAAGAGGAAAATATGTAATTGTCAACTAGTGATTTCTTACTGGCTATTATTTGTGGGGTTTTTTGTTTTGGTTTGTTTTGTTTTTGTTTTTGAAATTTTGTATTATGTCTACCCTCTTTCTGTTTTTTTTTTCTTTAAATAAAAAAGAACCCAGAAATTAAGCACAAGAACCAAATATTAAAGGCTATTAGAGAAAAGAAACAGATCACCTACAAAGGAAAACCCATCAGAATCATCGTAAACTTCTCAACACAAACCATCAAGTCAAGAAGCCTTTGGAGCAAAGTGTTTCAAATCCTGAAAGAAAACAACTTCCAACCCAGATTGATGTACTCTGCAAAACTATCTTTCAAAATTGATGGAAAAATAAGATAGGATGACCACGATTCCAGGAACAGCAGCAGAGGAGGATTGCCAAACAGGACAGGCAATTGAACGGAGGGGGAAAGTGGCGGGGCCAATAGCAGGAGGATAACATGACAAAGACAACACAGTGCATGGCAGTTATAACCATTAACGTAGATAGCCTCAGTTTACCAATAAAAGAAACACAGGGAAGGTGGATCAAGAAACAAAATCCAAAAAAAAATGAAGTTTTTTTCTTATTCATCAAAAAAAAAAAAAGAAACAAGATCCACCAATATACTATATACAGGAAACACATTTAATTCAGAAGGAAATTCACAGATCAAAAGTTAAAGGAGAAAATACAATGTTTCATGTGACAGGAAACCAGAAAAAATCAGGGGTATCTTGCCCATCAACCACAGAATGGATACAAAAAATATGGTATTTTTATACAGTGGAAAGCTACCCAGCTATAAAGAAGGATACTCTCGAGGTTCTCATAGGTAAATGGATGCAACTTGAGATCATGCTGCTCATGGGTAAAATGGTTTAGACTCATAAGGGTGAACATCATGGTATCTTCCCAGCATAAAAAACTGAAAGAGCTAGTGGGATCCAAAATGTACAATAGATATTGTAAAAGTGATAGGGGAGGAAACATTTAAAAAGAGAAGGTGGTAACCATTGTTAATTTCCTATTAACTTGTTTTGAATTCCTATATCATTTTCATTGTTTTGTTAGGCTTGCTTTTATTCTGTCTTGTTTCATTTTTATTATATCTGATGGCATGGGCAGCTATTTTGAAGATAACAAGATATGTAATTGTAGCCATTGTTGATTTCCTATTATCAGGTTCTGAATTCTTGTGACATTTCCATTGTTTTGCTTTGTTTGATTTTACTATGTCTGTTGGTATAGACAGCTATTTTGAAGAAAACAACAGACATTAGTGGTATCCATTGTTGATTTCCTATTATCTTGATTTAAAGTCCTATATTGCTTTCACTATTCTGTTTTGATCAGCTTTATTCTGTTTTATTTTGTTTGGTTTCTCTTTAAAATAAAAAAATTAGGCAACTGATTGGTTTAGCATAATTCTGAGTGTGGTTAATGGGACAGCCCACCGTAGGTGTGTGTGGAACCACCCAAAAGTCTGGTAGCCTGGATAATATAAAAGGGAGACGCAAACTTGCTACAGCTGCTCAGTGCTTCACTGTCCCCTGCCTGCTTTTCCATGAACTCTTTCTCCTCTGTGACAACACTCTGCCAAGCCACACTGCCTTTGTGCCAGACAACTATGGACTGAAACTTGTACAAATGGTGAGCTGAAATAAACCCTTCCTCCTTTAACTTTGGGTGTTGGGTATTTTGTCTCAGCAATGAGAAAAGCAACAAAGGCATTCCCTAAACAGTATAGCTTAGCAGCTATTTGCAAGCGTGTATATCATATTAGGTATTGTAAATAATCTAGAGATTATTTAAAGGATAGGGGAGGGTTTCACAGATTACATGCAAATACAGCACCTTCTGTGTAAGGGACTGGAGCATCAGTGAGCTTGAGAGGTCCTAGAACCAATCCCCCACACAAGAGTAACTGTTATTTATGATTAAGTCTTCTGCCATGGGTCAAGTTCTCTAAAAGCAGAATGTGGAGCAAGGATTCAACGCATGGAATTCTGAGGGAGAGCTCTCAAAAGGTGGATGTGAAGGAACGGGAGTGGATAGGGGAAGGAGCTGAGTGAGCTGTAGTCCCTGCTGGAGATCCCACAGGGGCTCCAGAGTATGAAGTACACCACCCTGTTATGCCAACCCCAGCCAAAGAGCTGGCCTTTTGTCCCCTTGTGTTGATCAATTACTGGCCATGTGCTACTAGGGTGGTGCCATTTTCATACAATTCTTCCTGGCTACCTGTCCTCCAAACCAGATGGCCATAGTCCCACTACCACCATCCCTACCCCTTTGTCTACTAATACCAATGATCTTCAGAGTGTTTCCAGCACATCCGAATCCAGGTGAAATGGGAAGTAACTCACAATAGCTTGCAAAGGAAGGGCTTCACCTAGGAAAGTACGGTGCCTACATTCATAGCAAGCAGGTCATTCACAGAAGCAGAGTCTACAGGCTGGCCACTGTGCACCAGGGCCTGGTTGCAGAATTGCTTTGCAACAAGGTAACCTGTTAAATGGGATGCATGCACCCCATGTTTAACTCACTAGTAATAATACATTCCTTTATTTACTTTTTCTGACAACTTTACCCAAAATCACCCAACCACTACATTTCCACCAGGGAATAGGCTACTCAAGGATATTTTCATGATGTTACAATCATTTCCATTGCTAATATAGCCTCATTTCTGGTCTGAGAACTTGGTCCTGCTCATTATAAAACCTTAATCTCACATCAAATTTCAAGTTCTCCTCCCACCTCACCTCCCTCTCCAGCATCCTGGTCACAGACCCTCCTGCAGCCCCGAAGTCTATAGTAGGAGTGGTCCAAGATCTTCTCTTCCATGCACACCTGCCCCATTCTGTTTCCTGCTTTATCTCCTAGGACAATGCCCTCTCTGGCAGCCTATGGAGCTCTTTCTTTTTTGGCTGTCATCTGCTGCCATATCTTGCTGTCCATGGCCTGCCATTAGCACAAAGGCCACCAGACCCCACTGACTAAGGTCTCAGGTCTGGATAGTGACCCTGTTCCCTGATGATGCCTTGAAAAATCCCACCATGTTTCATGGCTGTCAGCAACTTGCCCCCTTTGGCTGGAGATATCTAGTGCCCCATACTACAGCCCTTTCTGCCTGGACTGGAGCCCCAGCACTCACTTTCCCTCTCTGGGCCTGCAGGCATGTCACAGTCCTATCACCAGCACCTCTCAGGAACCAGAAACCACAGCAACTAATCCTGCCTCTGTTCATTCAAGAATGCCACCTCACTCAGAGCAGGATATGGAAAAGCTGTATTTGGTGAACACACACCAAATACATGGCAGGCCAAATACACCAAATGCATGGTGAGCCCCCATGCATTCCAGAGGGTGCTGTCACTCCACCTTACATAGAAGTACACCCAGGTGGAGAGGTTTTACAGAACCTGCACCTAACTGTAGAGAAAGAGTCAGGCCAGGTAGCCTGGTATCAGAACATGCTACAATCACCATCTCCTTCTCCTCAGTTTGTCAGTTCAACGAGCTGAGCAGATGTCTATATAGGGAGTGAGATGTCAGGCTCCACTTCTTGCAAAAACTTCCAAATTTTCCAGGAAATTTTCTTGACTCCCTCCACATTGGATATGAGAATGAGTATGGCAGCCACTCCCCTCAGCGGCAAACGATCCAAGATCTCACCTCACTATCTCTAATGAGGATACATCCCCAAGGCTGAACCGTTGCCTCTAATGGGGACACATTCCCAAGGCTGAACCAGTTGCAAGGGTACTTTGTCCTCTGACTGACCAGGCTAGACCCACCTCAGATCCTGGGGTGAGGTCAACCTTTTCCCAAACATGAAGCAAGGGCAAGATCAGGGGTGAGCCCAAGTAGAGGGCAGGCACATGGGCAGGCCTGGACCAAAATTCTAGGCAAGTCAGAGTGTTTTGACCCAGCAGAGCAGGGAGTGGATCTGTGTGGGTTCTATAGTTAGGCTATGGCTTGTCCCCCAAAAGTGCATGTGCTGAAAGCTTGGTTCTCAGCACATCAGTGTCAAGAAGAGGAGACCCAAGAGGTATGGCCTATTGAGAAGTGAGTAAGCTATAGAGGAAATGGACTCCACTGGAAATGGACTAATTCTAGGTTCCATTAGTTCACAGGTGAGTTGTTATAAGAGGAAGCCTGGTACTTCCTCACTCTCTGATCTCTTGTCTTTCCATATGATCTCTTCCACAAACACTCCCATCACGATATCCTCCCACCATGCTGTGACAGTCAGGGGAGCCCTTGCCAGAACCAGCACAATGCTCTGTAGGCTTTGAGCCTCCAAAACTGTGATATAAGTAAGCCTATCCTCTTTATACATTACCCAGCCTTGAGTACCTTATTAGAGCAACAGAACACAGACTAATACCTCAAGGAAACATATTAATCATCCATAACACAGTCTTGTCCTACCCTGAAGCAAAGGAAAGAATGCTTGCTGCCTGCATTTTTTCTTAAAGTTATCTGTTTTAATACTCACAAAGATCCTTTCAACTTTTTGGCATTTGACAGAAACACTAAGGCAATAAGAGATTTAAAAACTCAATATTGGCCAGGGATTTAGCTCAATGGTATAAGCATCTACCTGGCAAGTGCGAGGTCATGAGTTTGATACCTGGTACCAAAAAAATAAAATAAATAAGTAAATAAAGTCAATATTACCAACTTGGAAACCACCATTTTCTGCCATTCTAAAGAACTCTTTTTTTCTTTTTTTTTTTAATCTCTGAAGCTGGGATGCATCTTGCAGTCACCAGAGTGTCACGGTTTCACTGGTAGCATTTTTCTTCTGAGTAGCACATAGAATAATAGCACCTCTGGCAATGAACAGTTTTAAGATTCTCTGAGATCCTGGTGAAGCTAGAAATGAAATCCAACCCAGTCTGACTCCAAAGTCTAATGTGTTTTCTATACGTCTGAACTGGGCAGAGATGTAAACAAAAGGAGTTCTTATTGCAAGAAAAATAGGAAAAATGGCCACAATAGAATTCTCTTCTTGCTCTTATAGGACAAGAAAATGGTATCATCCTGCTATCCCTTGGGGAGGTGCCACATACAAAAGTGAGTCCGTGCTGTGGGCTCTGGTGGAGTCCTATACACACTCAGGCATCAAGGAGGGTGTAGGAGAACAATGATGTCATTAAGAGCTGATTTTCTCAGGGAAATTTTAACTTGTGACTCAATACTATAGGAAACCAGATAACCTGGGATACTGCCTTGGGACTGAGACAAAGAACAGGAAGGTAATGATTCAGCAAATACACAGGACTATTGGGTACCTGATGGCAGTTATAAGAGGCACAGTTTAATGGGGCACCTAAACATCACATCAGACCATAGCATGACCATCATGAAAAAGAAGCCCAAGGTCCATGAGATACTCGTGTCAAACTACAACAGTTTCAGGAACTTGGTCAAGTTTGACATGACAGACTGTCATTGCTTTGGAATGCTCAAACCAGGGCAAGAGTACACTGGTATCCTATGCTGAAGGAGACACACCCTTACCTCAATGCTGACAGAAAGAAGGAATTTTCAGAACACTTTTATTTTGCTAAACACAAGTGGATTCTGCCAACAGTGATATATCTGACTCTGGTCATATTCTTTTGTACTAAAGAAAACATATTTACAGTTAGAACCAGAGTCCCAGGCTTCAATTACCTGCTCCAACACTTGCTTTTGATTACTTTAAAAAGGTTTCTCAATCTCTGTGCCTCATTTTCCTCATGTGTAAAACAGAGAAAACAATCCTTGATGTTCCAAGGATTAGTGGGTTTAATATGTATTGTAAAACATGAAGAGTCAGGCATGGTGACACAAACCTCTAATCCCTGCACCCTGGGAGGCTGAGTCAGGAGTATCACAAGTTTGAGCCCAGTCTAAGCAATTTAGCAACTTAACAAGACCCTGTCTAAACATTTAAAAAGTGCTGGAGATGTAGCTCAGATTCAATCCCCAGTATCAGTGCCAAAGTATTCAGAACAATCCATGCTATGTAGTATGTGCTATGTAGTATGTGTCAGCATGGCAATTATCTTCTTAGTGTTTTTGTTTTGTTTTTGTTTTTGGCTTTTTGAGACAGGGTCTCACTCTGCAGTTCAGGCTGGCCTTGAGCTCACTTTGTAGCCCAGGCTACAAATCAGGCAATGATCCTCCTGCCTCAGCCTCCCAAGTGTTGGGATTACAGGAGTGTGCCATTACACTCAGCTTCTTCTTGGTGTTTCTAATGGGATGTTTTCTTTATTCTCTTTCTTAAAGATCTTTCATCTCTTGGTACTGTCTGTCCCTGCAGAAAGCAGCGTCCTCTAGTTCATATTTCCACAGAATCTGACAAGCATGATGTTAACAGTTTTCTTTTAGGAGACTGGAATCTACAATGGCTTTTTTATCATTTTTTTCAGTGAATTATATTGCAGCAAAGGAGATCATAGTTTTAATAATACCTACATGGACACAAAGACCATTTTCAGAGTGTCTGGGCCAGATTTTAAGAATCATCACCTGGTGGTGGGCCTGGGATTTAGCTCAGTGGTTCAAGCGCTTGCTTGGTAAGTGCAAGGTTGTGAGTTCGATCCCTGGTACCAAAAAAAAAAAATCATCTGGTGGTGACTAGCAACTACATATCTGTGCCCTGATGTGCAAGCTCTTAGGAGTGACTCCCTGGCACAGCTGCTCCTAGACTTAACACTCCCAGTCACCAGATGAGACCTAAAATTGTCAACATAGACAAATCTGCTGTGAGATAGAAAAAAACCAAAGAGGGGACCCCTAAAGGGAGGAGGAATTCAAATAGAACACTATTTCCAAGTGGCTTTGGAACCAGAGATAAGGGCAGCTCTACTCAGACAAGATAACAGGGAATCCTTGGACTTGGTCATGTTTTCCATATGCCCTTTGGGCAGTAGGAAGGCACTCTATAGACAGAGTTTGGTGATAATCCTTCTGGTTGGCAGGAAAGTGTGTGGTGTGCCCCAAGATGCACCTTCTTGATAGAGATAACCTTCTTTTAGCTGTACAGACAGCTGCCCACAGTGCAGGAGCAAAGCTCTCACTCACTGCTGGACAGAGAGGTGGAGGTCTGACATATCACATAGCATGCTAATTCTTAAGACTCCAAAATCCTAAATCTGAGTCATACAAAGGAAGGGTAGTCAGTGCCACCCTTTTGCAAACACTGGTCATCTTTTCCTCTACAGGAGAGACTTAAGTGCTGCCCAGAGATTAATCAAATGTTTGAAGCAAGTTTGCTCAGAAAGATACAAACCTCTTCCCTTCTAAGCCACTGCCCATGGAGTTTCCTAGGAATCTACAGGAAGTAGCCCATGTGGCAGAAAACTAAATGAATGAACAATTCACCAAATTCTTTGAGATTTGGTTTTGCTGCTAATGTCTCACCATTACCCCTATCAGGAGTCTGGGGAAGAAAGGTATGTGTCAGTCACTGGTAAGCAGGACATTCCACAAACCAATTTTCAACAAATTGACTTTTAGTAAATTGGTCATTTGACAGAGGGCTCATTAGGCAAATGGGTCATTTGGCAAAAAGATCATTTAGTAAATTGGCTTTCAAAAACTCATCCTCTGAGAGTTCTCTGCAGTGAGCACCTTCTTGGGCTAAATGTACATCGCATTTCCATAATTAATGTTCACTTGTGCCTGGATAGGAAACTTCCCCAGGACCAAGAGCAGCTAGAACCACATCTTAACATCAGACAGTTTAAACTGATTACAAGATCGGAGGCTCAGAGAGAATCTGCTCTCCATAACATTGAAATTGGGCTCAGTGTCATCACAGGAGGTCTCATGGTTCTGTGTGTGGCCAGTATGATAAACATAGCCACTCATCAGAAAAACAAGCAAGTTGTCTTTGGGTTTTCTGTGGTTGATCACTATTCATTCAAATCACCCACTGCAACCACGTCTTACACACGCTAGGGGGCAGCATTGGGCCAGCTTCCCAGGCAGGCAACATGCACCTGCCAAAGGGTCCAGTGCTCAGAAGAGTCCATAGAGTGATTTACTAATCTCCTATCACCATCTTAAAATCTTGATTCTTTAACAAAGACCCTACATTTTCACTGTGTGCTAGATCCCAAACATTATCCAAATAGTTGTATTTCTTTCCTAAGGCTTTGGTCACTAGGTGGATTATAGCAACAGAAATTTATTGTCTCAGAAACATGGAGGTAGAAGTTGAGGTAGCAATCTTGCATCTTCTAGTTTCTGGTGTTGGAAATCCTTGGCTTTCTTAGATGGTAACTGCATTAATCCAGAATCTACCTCCAAGATCATTTCAAGGTCATTTCTTGTGTCTTTGATGTCACATAGCATGCATCTCTCTTATAAGCACACTAGAAAGCCAGGGGTATAGTGGCACATGCCTCAGGTTTCAGCTACATGGGAAGTTGGGGCAGGAGGCTAACAAGTTGAGCCCAAGCCTAGGCAACTTAATGAGACCCCCATCTCATAATAAAAAATAAAAAGGGCTAGGGATATTGCTCTGCACTCCTACTATCCCTCCCCCAACAAAAGACATCAGACCTTGGATTTAGTGCCCCCTCTAATGTATTGTGGCTTAGTTTTAACTTGATTACATCTGCAAAGACCCTATTTCCAAAAAAGTTGACATTCCTAGGTACCAGAAGTTAGGCCTTCCAATTTACCTTCTTAGGGGATATAATTCAACCCTTAACACTGGTCCTGCTACCAACCAAAGTATTATGTGATCCTGATGCATCTCCTTCTGTTTATCAATAGTTAAATCATTAAACTGGGACTCCCATATTGCATAGCACATAACTCCTATATTGCATATTCCTGACCACACTTTAACACAGCAGTTGTGTTGATGGAGGGGTGCTGAAAACACCTTAGAAATAGCCTAAGGAAAGTTGGAACTGTACTTAAACTTAAATTCCATTGTAGAGTCCACATTTAATGCAATTTATATTTGAACTATAAAAATTTTCTATAAGTTGAAACATGACCTATAAAGGTTTCCATACCCTGAAGCAACATTTTAGAAAGAAATCAATTGGTCCTTCTTCACAGAAACTATTAGCCACAGGAGAGATAAAAGAAAAACCTCACTGTAGTGATTGAATTACCATGCCTACAGCATAATTTCTAAAAGGCAACTATTCCATACAGCCAAAATGCATTAGGTAATTATTAGATAGAAAGCCTCAAATCCAGAATTTGAATCTTACATCTAGTTCATGTACATATTCCCTTTTGTAACAGATTAACACCAATTGGACTTATTACTTGCATTTTAGGCAACAATCCTGTCACACCTGAACACACCACACCTGTGAGCCCACAGGACCTTAAAATTTCCTTCAGTGCTCTGACCCATTCAGATTCAGACCTAAGATCTGTGACCTTTGTTCCTCCTGAGAGTCTACACTACAAAATAAAGTGTCTTCTGTGTCCAGGTCATTTCTGTGGCCCAGGCAGGGTCATTCCTCATCTGCTACTTTCTGTGGCATCAGGAAAGGCTGAACCAGTCCGGGGTTATCAATATCTTAGAGGAATATCATATAGCCCTGCTATGGTATCAACTGTACATAATTTTTTGTTCCAGAGAGGGATAATAATTAACAAGTGATTTAACAGAAGCCCAGGATTTATAAGTGTGACTAACCCATTTCCATTGGTTTGCATTATCTACTGCAGGCAGAGAGCTGATCAAAACAGCAAGCACAAACCAGAGTTTCTGCCCTAGCTCTGAAGCCACCAAGACCCAGCCTTGTGAAGACACAAGGGGGTATCTTAAGCGACAGCCTAAGGATACTGCCACTAAGAGGATTTGTGTACTTTTGAAACTAACCAACTGTTCATTCTATGTAAAACCACAGCAATAACCGCAGTCCACTCTCTTTATTTAAATTAACAATATTCAGAGAACAAAAGATTTCTTTTGTGGGATCTGCTCTGTGTTCACATGGTTCTGCAGAGGAACAACGGAACATTTGCATCCAAATAGAATTAATTCCCCTCTTGTCCTCATAGCTAAGCAGTATTCAACTGTTTCTCATCTGAAGGAGGTAATGAGATTTAGTCTGCCCCCTCGTCTACCTCCTGCAAGCATATTTAACAAATTAGCTCAAGACTCTTCCAAATGGAGTTTTCCAAGAGATTTGCTAAGAAACACTTTAGACCCAGAAGACAGTGAAAATTCTAGGGGCAGCACCGCTAGGTTGCTAGGTGCTCTGCCTTTCGACTCAAGGCACTAACTTTGACTTCAACTAATTGTTTTTCCTCTCCCACCTTCCCCAGCCCCAACTCACTTTGCCACCCCCAGGAGCAGACTCCTACTCTCTTCTGCGAATTCCACTCCCTGCAGGATCAACACAACGACGGAAGTTGTCTTAGTTCTGTGCGTTCGCCTTCACGGCAGATACTGTTATTGTACTTTTCGATAATTGTTTCGTTGCCCACTTCCTCTACAAGACCCTGAGTCCCGAAAGGGCAGAACCCAGAACTGCTTTTCCCATTGTTACAGCCCGTCCTGACAGTGCTAAGCGTGTAACAGGTGCTTAATAAGCATTTGGCGAACTAAAGACCTTTCCAGATACAGACCCAAACGCTGGCGAAAAGACCAGGCGCGCCTTGCGGCCCGGTCTCAGAGTGGTGGCTCTGCAGGACCAGCTCCAAGGCCCACCTCCTGGGTCCAGACCCCACCCAGCATAGGCCCCACCCAGCATAGGCCCCGCCTTCGGACCCCAATCCCATCCAATCCCCGTCTCCTGAGCGCCGCGCCCGGCCTTGAGCCCGCCCAAACTCCCCCCCCCCCCACGTTAGATAGGCCCCTCCCTAAAATTCCTCCTTTC
>PVLA01013336.1:0-37550 GCA_004027455.1 Hydrochoerus hydrochaeris
AAACAATGAGTACATGAGATGAATTGGAAATAATACAGTGAAATTAAACAAGTCTTTGAAGAAAAATACTCAACAATCATAACTGTTTCTGTTTCTTATTTCAGTAAGAAACAGCCTCTGTGAACTCAAATATTTGCATCCTAATAGGTATTATCCTTCTCATGTCAAATAAAAGTTTTTTTCACATCTCACTACCTACCTTACTGTTTCAAAAAAGAAACAGAAATTCCACAGAGTACCCAGAAGCAGAAGGTAGAAGATAATAGAAGGATTGTAGCTCCTCATTTACACTGGTCTCCATGATAAAATGAGCAAGAATTAAAGAGATAAGCTGGAGAATATATTGAATTGGTAAAAATTACTGAGCAATGCTATCTTGTGATTCACTAGCAAAAACATTTTTAATCAAGTAGAAAAATCAAAACGGAAAGTACCACAAAAGCCTGTTTTGTGTTTGCTAATATTATTGGGATTCAATAAGATGGAAAAGCTACCAAGTTCTTCAGTAGTGGGGAGTGCTAGAAATGGCAGCTGATTAAATTGGCATCTACCTTCCAATATTATTTTAGCAAAAGCTGTTTTCTCCACTCTCAAATTAATGTTTTTCCAATATACATTCAACTTTTATTTCCAATTCATAGGTAAGGATTTCAAATGCAATGCATTTTGAAGTAAAGCTATAAACAAACCATATGATTCAGTCAAGTGAAAGAAGAGATATTTAGATTAGGTTTTATGTTATAGTGCTACAGTCAATGTGTGCTTTTATTTTTCACTTTGCAGAGGAAATGATGCTTGAATTAAAATTGAGAAGCAGAAGATTTTCTAGTCCATTGATTCTCAAGCATTTTGTAATCTGAAAAAGGCTTTATTCAAAACAATTTTAAAGAGAACGTTAGTAAAAGAAAGCTTTTCTAGCTGATGTACAATCTCCTGTATTGTGGCTCTGTACCTGCTCGGTCGTCCCTCCCTCCCTGACCCACAGATTCTGTCTCCAGTTTCACCAGTCCTTATTGTCACTTAGAGCGTTTAGACATTTTTTCAAGTATAGGACTTGGCCCTTTTTTTTCTTCCCCCTTAAATTCAATTTCTCAAGAGAATGTATTCACTCTCTCTGCCACTTTAAGTCCCTAGTGCGTTTGCTAGCATCAGAACTAAAATACACAGAACCTTCTCATTACTTACTTTTTTTCTAATTCTTTCATCCATAGAAAACATGACAGGTATTCATTCAGAGTAGAATTTGAATTACAGGAGAAATACAAATAACAGATTACTTATTTGGGAAATTTGTCAAGAAAGAAAGAAGAAAGAAAGAAAGAAAGAAAGAAAGAAAGAAAGAAAGAAAGAAAGAAAGAAAGAAAGAAAGAAAGAAAGAAAGAAAGAAAGAGAGAGAGAAATGAACCACTTAATGAAGCCAAAGACTTAAAAGAGTCACATGTGCAAGAAACCGTCTCCATAAAATAAATGCTAATTTCTTCAACACTACATCATACTGTGTTACATGTGTTCTTGTGATTCTGTTATAACTCTCTTTCATTTTTCTCCCAGAAAATAGGAATCACATCATATTTTGTTTGTCCACAACCTTCACACAAAGTGAGGTTATTTATAAAGCTTTAATAGTAGCACTAAAACATCTATCATGGTTCCAATGCAAGCAAAACGTGTTTAAGAGTTGGAGCCCCATATGCCTTACCTTTCTCTGGGGCCAGGCAGCCTGCTTCTGGAAGGCTTTGGACATACATAAGCATAGCTCATCTCCGTTCTTAGTGAGACACACAGTATTCTGTTCATTTCTGTATGGCTCACCGTGATCAATATTAACAGCAATAATTCTTCAATATACACAGGTGTTCACAATTGGAAAATACTTTTCATCACATTGGTTATTTTACTTGAACTCTCAATAAACTTGCCAGAATTCAGGCAAAGGATTACTGCCCTGATTCTAAATAAGGAAACTAAAATTCAGGTAAAAGTTTTAGAATTAAGTCAAAACTTAATGTCTATTATCCCCTGTGATCTTGGTAACAATATTTTCTTGGTTTAGGTGAAAGACAGTTATGAAGGGGATTCTATGAGAGAGAATGTAGGTATTCTTGAAAAATTATAAATATGTAGATATAAAAAATTAAATATTAATTATTTGGTGTCCTGCAGAAAACACCAGTGCAACCTGACACCCTCATTAAGCCACTGGATGTCCACATGGCTTGGGCTTTTGTTGTCCCTCCAATCACTGAAATTGACATGAGTTTTCAAGAAGAAAAAATACAGGAATGGACTTGCAGAATACTAAGATCACCTTTCCACCTACAAGAATTTTTTTTCTCATGTAGATGTATGGAAATTTTTCAAAGCAACTTTGTAGATTAAAATAAAATGTTAAGGACTGGAGATTTAGCTCAGCAGCACAGCCCCTGCCTGGCAAGCACTAGGTCTTGAGTTCGATCCCCAGTACCCACAAAACAAAACAAAACAACCCATAAAACAAAATTAATAGTAATATTAAAGTGTTAAAAATTATACATCCAAAGTCACTAATGAGGACATTAGGAAACTGAACAAAGACATTTAAAAGGACAAATGATATCTGCAGTAGAGTAATGATACCATGATAAATAATATTTCTATTAGGTTTGAGAGAGACTAGTAATAAATTAGCAAACACATTGATACACAGAATCACAATGGCACACACTTAGCCAAAGGGAGAGAAACTTTGTCCGCGTAATGCCAATAGGCATTACAAAATGCAGTCAAAAACTGGATGTAGAAAATATTTACCTGTTGGTGATCACATTACTTTAGAAAGCAAATAACCAACTAAATAAATAAATTGCTCTAGATATACAAAAGTTTCCATGAGATACAGAAATGCAGAGTTCCAACCCAGGTCACATTCCCCAAAGCATAACTATGATGTCCCAGGTAAAATCTTGAGAAAAATGCTTGTCAAAAGGAAACAAACATGCAAGGAAATACATCACTAGAAAAACATTTGGTATCTGGAAAGTAGAATGTTTATTTTTGGACAAATGTTTTATTTTAGAATAGTTTTAGATGCCCAGAAAAATTACAAATATTGTACGGAGAGCTTTCTCAATATTAGCATTTTAAATTAGATGTTAGTACATTTGTCACAATTAAAGATAAATATAAATTTGCTTCTATTAACCAAAGTCTATCCATTATGTATATTTTCTTAGTTTTTATGTGAGATCTTTCTTTTTTTATGATGGTCTTTGGGAGACATTTACTACATATACTCAGTCCACCCTTTCTCACCTTTTATTTTTGGTAGTGCGTGTTTGCAGTGCGTAATGATTTCATTCCTTGAGGGAAGTTGGTGCATACACCAACTTCATGCTTTTATTTTTGTCTTCCTCTTCTCCTTTCCCGGCATCTCAATTCCCTCCCCAGGTAAAAAAGATCTGTCTCCCTATTTCTTGTTTTCTATCTTTTGCTTTGCCCTTTATTTATATTTTAGATTTGTCATATGAGAGAAATCATGTGAAATTTATGCTCAGCATCTGTTTTATTTCATTTAATATTATGGTGCATTTAAGTCACATATTCTTACAAATGACTCAAGTTTATCCCTCTTTATGGCAAAGTAGTACTCCACTGTGTATAAATATTCTTTATCTATTTATCTATTGATGGGTATATAGGCTGCTTAAAAAATTACAAAGTTAAGAACTATGCTCCACCTCTTTGAGGGGATGATAAAGTTACACAATTTTTCTTACTAGGAAATTTTCTATTCTCCTCTCTGTGTTTACTGATTTATTATTCCATATAAATATTAGCTCGTGGATATTTATTTTATGCTTCTAGGTATAATTTTTATATTGACTTATTTTATTCCTCAAATTGTTCAAGCATTGGCCATCAGCAGCTCAGCTGTTTTCTTTTTCCTTGATGTCCCTTTGACATTTCCTTATCTGTGTGTGTGTGTGTGTGTGTGTGTATGTGTGTGTGTATGTGTGTGCATATGTGTGTCCTCTGTTCATAGAACTTTCTGACTTTCTGGAACCACAAGATGCTTGAATCTTATTTGATATACTTCCTACCTTAGTTCTTGAATCAGTCACTTTTCAAAGCAGGAAAATATATTTTAAGATAAAAATATATGGATTCAAATTCTGCCCCATGATTAATGTACTGTATTGAGCAAGTTATTTAGCCACTCCGCACTTCAATTTTCTCACTTGTGAAATGAGAACACTATTAACCTCCAGAGGTTATTATTGTTTAGTTAATTATATTGATATGGTTTGGACATACATAATGATCACATCATAGGGAATTTGTATCTGTACATGATATATCATTCTTTATTTCCCAGTCCCATTCCCTCAGAGATTATTATTAAATATAAACAGGAAAGAAAGTACAAAAACCTGAGTGTTTAGTACATATCGATTCTCTTTTATCCCTGCTCTACATCGCCATTTTCCTGACTGCAGCTTCTCTGAAGCACTGTCCGCCTTCCACTGCCTAAGGAAGAGTCCAACATCACTGAGTTGGAATAATCACTGTAGTTATTTACAGTAGAGTGATGTCTTTCTTTGTGTATAAACATACAAAGTATGGACACAGAGCGCTACATACAAAACCATGTTGTGTCATTTCACTTGAGAGGTGTTTTGAAGTTGGCATATCTGTTCTTAGTATGAAAGACATTATACAGAACGTGTATCACAGAAGCAATTTTGTCAACCCTAGCATTTCAGCTGGTTAATTGAAAGAAAACAAAAAAATGTATTATTTGTCAAAATGAGTAGTTACCATAACAACAGCAGTCGAGTTGATTTTTGACAATCACTTCAGTATTTTAACATTTCCGTTTCCATGACAACCAAATGCAGTTAGCATTATCTCTAAATACACTCCACAGGTATTTTTTTTTTTCTTCAATGAATCAGGGTATTTCAGTTTATACTACAGAGATCAAGGATATTTGGTTAAAGTTATTGTTACAATCTATCAAAGACAACCTTTGTCATGAAAAAATGATCAAACTCAAATAAAGTAATGTTTTGGATATTGATCATTTTTTGTCCTAATGATATTTTTAAAGGAGTGTTGAGAAAATGTACCAGAAACAATCAAAAGAAAGACCATACTACTAATTCTATTAGTTTTCTTGGAAAAGAACAGTTAATATTCATATGATTAGATCAATTTTGCATGTCTATCTCTGATAATCTAAGCAACCCTTTTGAAGATAACAGTATGCAGTATAAAAACCATTGTTAAATTCCCACCATGTTGTCTTGAAAGCCTATATTGTTATTGTTTTGGGTTTGCTGTTGTTGCTGGTTTTTTGTCTCTTTTTCTTTTTCTTTTTTCTGTGTCTTTTTTTCTCTTAAATAAAAAAGAAATTGATCCATATTTTAACACATATTACATCCCAAAGAACGAAGTACTTAACACATAAAAACAGATCTCATGCTGCATTAAGAACTTGTTTTCTATAGCAAAGCCAATATTTTAGTCACTCAGAGAAGTGAAGCCTACATACAGCTCTAGTCCTGAGTGGTGCACTCACCTGCAAAGCCTTTATGTGGATGTGCTTCTGTGGACACTGAAGTTAGGACTCCACTGTTTCCTCTAATGATACAATTCCTACTGCTCCTCTTTTGTCACATTTCCTTCTTGCCCTCCGACCTCCTGTCGGCACCTCTTTTCTTTCTTCTTCTGCCAACCCCATGCTCCCAATCACTAGGAACAGCAGTAGCATTAGCAGGACAGGGATGAAGTGTTCTAAAAGTACCTTTTAGGAATCAAAATGTTCCTTGAGGAAAAACTCACTCAAGAATTTCTTAGACTTTTCAACATAAGTATTTTAACAGATCTCAAACATGGAATCTCAGTATTCCAGCCACTTTCTGTTTCAGCATTTGGGCTTACTTAATACCAAGAATTCATTTTAATGAGATACAAACTCTAAATGTACTAACAAGTACATTTTGTGTAAAAAGTACATCATTATAATTCATCAGTTACAACAGGTAGACAATTCTTGTTCTGTCTTTTTTTTTTTTTTTGCCTAAACATGTCCTTAAAAGATACACTCTGAGGCTAACATGAGAAAAGATCTAAATGAGATTCTTAAAATATTCTGTAACTTAATTACCCTGGAATCAACTTATGGCTAATCAACACAGTGAAAATCACATGATAAGATAAATTTTGAGCCTTTTATAACCCAGATCCTGTAATATCACTGATAACATTAAAAGCAAAGCAACCACGGTCCAATTCTATGGTTCAATTATCTTTATTGTTGTCAGCTTTTTGTTCCTAGCAATATCCTCCATTAAGAATTTATAATTATATTTACTTCAAAAGATATTTTTCAGCTGAATATGTCTTCCCTACTCATTTTGCTTTTACTTTTAAGGACATAGAAGAAAATAAATTATCACCAAAATCTAAAAGACCAAGGAATAGAAGATAATGTATGAAGATTAAACTTTTATGGCTAGGATATTATTTCAGCTACACGAAACACATACTCAAAATAGCAGTGATTTAAACAGGATAGAGCTTTTATAGACTTTCATACCCATTTGTCATAAAGGCTGTACCACGTGTGCTCCAGGCCTTTGCTGCTCTGTCTTCCCTGGGATGTCACCCTTAGCCACTGGATCTGAGTATCTTCTATCATGTTTGTACTCCACCAAGCTTGATGGAGATAGGGTGTGAGGGCAGCGTTCCACTAATTTAGGACATAAATTAGTTTTACTTTCACTTCTGCTAATAACCTGTTGTTCACAATTTAGTCTCATAACCACATTTCCTCAGAGGGGAAAGATTGCTGGTAAATGTGTCTGGTTGGCCATGTGACATTTAAAAACAGATAATTCTATTCCTATGAGCATAAACTGATGACAGATATTGGGAGACAACTGCCAAATTCTGTCAATTTTCACTTTCATTGGGAAGACTTTTGTGCATTTCTAATTACCCAAAATTCAAAGAGGCAGTAGAGGAAACTAAGATGTATCATCCTTCTAAGTATCATATAATAATACATGCATACCCATGTTTATAGCAGCACAACCCATAATAGCTAAATCCTGATGGACCATCTAAGTTGTCCATCAACAGATGAATGGGAAAAAGTATGGTGTTTATACACAATGCAGTACTATTCCTCCAGAAAGAAGGATAAACTTGAATTTTTTGTAGGAAAATGGATGCGCCTTGAGGCCATAATGTTAAGTGAAATAAATCAGACTCACAAGCTTAAATACTACATGGTTTCTCTTATAGGAAAAACATAAAACCTCAGTAAAGATCAAAACAAAAGATCAAAATAAATATCAAAATAAATCACAGGAAATAGGGAGATAGCTCTTTTTCAAAAGGGAAGGAGACCAAGATATCAAAGTGGGAGAAGGGAATTTTAACTAGGGAAAGGGGTAGAGGATTCAAAGGAAGAATTAACATGTGTTATACATCTGGGCATAGTGGTGCACACCTATAATCCCAGCACTCAGGAGACTGGGGCAGGAGGATCACCATGAATTTGAGGCCAGCCTTGGCTACGTGATTAGTTCAAGACCAGCCTGAACTATATAATTTGGCCCTATCTCAAAAAATAAGATATAAAAAATAAGTGTGTTGTGTACATGTACCAACTCTCCACAAAATGTAATCATTATGTATTGCAAATATGTGTGAATAAAAAGGAAAAATTTTAAAAATGTTTACTGGCCTGAAAAATGGAAACTGAGTCATTCGGTGCTGAGACATGCACCCTCGTAGGCATCCTAATATTAACTGCTCAGGAATCACCAGTCTACTGCCTAATTACTTTGAGTGTTCCAGAAAAATTAATCAAATTTTTAATTTCTAATTTTTCCTTCTTACTCTTACAATTTTCATGCTCTTTATAGCTTCCACTGAGGGAAGAGATTTATTTCACCTTTCAAAGGCATTAATTGTGGTTATCATGTTTTACTTGTTTCCAATTTAATTCTGTTATTTTCTTTTGCCATCTCTCTCTCTCTCTCTCTCTCTCTCTCTCTCTCTCTCTGAAATGCACACACACACATGTACACACACACACACACACACACACACACCAGCAAAATCCTCCTAGTTATTAATGAAGGGAGTTGGAATTTTCACTTCTACATAACCAAATGGCTCTCAGTGGGAAAATCCCATGAGCACTTGGCCTTCAGTGAGTCTGGCATGAATCATGGAGCTGGTTACAAATGAAGTGCTATTTTTCTCCACAGCTGTTTCTTCCATGAATCTTGCTAACTCTATACATTCACTCAATCTATTTGCTGTAGGGTAAAGAGGTGTGAGAATAATAGCTGTAAGACATCCATAATAATGACTTCCTTGAGCTTAAATAAACATGAGCATATACTTTAGGAAAATCAGTCAACAACACATGCCATAAAAGGATTATCTATATCTCTACTTTTTGCATGGCAAATTATGGAGAAAGAACTCCAAGCACTTTGAAATTTGAGGATGAGCCTATCACAATTAGTACTTGACTTGATATTTGAAATAGTACTGTCAGATCTGCATGTTGGTAAGATCTGATGGAAAAGATGTTCTCATCTATAATCTTAAAAAAAACAGGGAGTAATTATAAAAATACAGATTTCTTTCAATATCAAAACTGCTTTTGAGTTTCTCAAAATAGATTCCAAACAGTGCTTCATTTTAACAATATTTTCTTAGCGTATTTTTAGTACTTCCAAGAAAATGTGCTGTCAAATTTTTAAAAATATATTATTTTCCCCTAACAGAAATGGTTCACAAATGCACAACTCAAGATCTCCAACTTATGAAATGTTTCAGTGCATCACCCTATCTACTACAAACAGAATAAGGCAAAAATCAACATAATTCATTTAAAATTGAAGGTTAAATTTTCTAGAAACAGAACTGGAGTTGGAGATTCAAATGTGCATAAATCGGTGTGAAAAAACAACTCAGAAATAAATATCAAAGCTGTTACACATTGTGGAAGCAAGTGTATGTTTTCAGGTAAAGTGGTAAAGTTTTGACTATTCACAGAAGATTCTGAACTCTTGAAATTCTCACTCTGCGGGTCCAGAAATCAATGTGACATCTATCAGTGCCAAGTATATTTCAGAGGCAACACTCAGTAATCACTATAACAGTTGCATCCACATCACTGCATGAGTATGCACATCCACTAAACTTGCAGTGAGACAGACTTGAGTTCCATGTCTATTACATGTATCTGCTGTATCAGAGGAGATGATGATGGGGCCCGAAACACTAGACAATCCAACCACTGGCCTTTAAAAGGCCTCAGTGCTCCTCTATTCTCTGAGATGGTTTCAAAGGAAATAGTTTTAGGTCTTTCCAGAAAGGATAGAGTAAATGATTCCTGTATATACTTGCCTTCTTTTTGCATGGTCCTGCTTAATCAGTCAATTTAGTTTGTCCATGAAACAATAGTTCTTGAGCTGAAATCAAAGCTTCCAACATCAACTAGTATCACCTGCAGTATGATAACTTCTTGCATCTACAGACCTACTAGCCAATAGTCACACTGATGTGTTTCTCAACAGAACTGGAATGTCAACTAAGTTGCTCCTCAAATACACCTTCAGCTGGTATGCTGTCAAATCTTATGTGGTAGACCATCACTTTATGTAAGAACACTTGCCTAAACCTTTGACTTCATTCCCCAGAATACAGCTGCATAAAGTCTTAGAATCATTTTCTATATCCCCCTAAGCTCGTACAACAACATATTTAAACTAGCTCCATATGAACTTTTCAATGTAAGTCCTATAATAATACAGGAGATACTTCTACATTGATAAACTCTTTATTACCTTTATTTTCTGCCCTCCTTGAACCAGCACATTCAAGTGTGACATTTGCAAGTGCAATTACTGTTGTGTTTGTGTTACTTATGATGTTTTCACTCCATCAGCATCTAGTAAGTATGTAGGAGTTATGACAAATGTGCTAGATAAAAGTAATATCTCACAGGGTGGTATTGGATAAAATCAGTGTTGCTGGGAAACATTTTTGTCCTTAAAAACCTATTCAGGCTGCCATCATGGCCCACATGGAGAGTGGCTCCTCCCATCTTCATCTCTGTCAAAGCTGGGACCCAGGTGAAATATGCCAGAAGGCCCAGAGACCAGAGGGAATGACAGTGACACAGTAGGATTCCAATTAGGGTGCACAGAGTGGACAGGTGAGACTAGCAACGTGGAAAAGTCTGAAGCATCAACAACAATATGAGTCAACAGGTGATAATTTTGTAAACCAGCGCTGTGCTTGAGGACAAAGACACATTTGTTTCCTCTTTTCTTTTTTCTTATCTTTTTTTTTCCCTCTTTTCTAAATGACTAGGAAGAACTTAAGTCACAGAAAATACACTGTCCCTCAAACCCAGAGGCCAAGTTCAGGTAATTCTTTGCTTACTCCTCATTCTTTTTCTTCTGCCCTCTTCTCCAGCTTCCCAAAGTTTGTGTGATCATCCTTTGTCCTCCAGTCTTGCTTCTGCTTTCTTTTCAGTTATGTTTGTTTTGTTTACTCTCCTTCTCAAATCTCCCACCACAGGGTAAAATCACTCCACTGAGAGAAACCACTTTGAATACAAGCTGCCAATTTATGATCAGTTCTGTTATAGATTTTGTTTTTATGGTATAAGGTACAAAATTAATAACTACCACAACTGTGCTTGATGCTATTATTATTGCTAATTATACTATTTACCTAGTAGTATAGATCTTTACATATCTGTTGCAATCTGTTGTTCTGTTTTCTGTAACAATACTGGGAAGCTCTGGGGTAATTACTTCGTCACAGCCCAAAGTCCAACAGTCAAGCGCCTCACTTTTAACTAACCGGGAAGGTAGGGATTTGGGACAGACACAGCCAAGAATATTCTCCACAGAGAAGACATCCCTGAAGAACAGACTTTTCTTACAGAGGACATGATACTAGTGATAAAGCTACCTACTGCAAAAACTTACAAGGACAAACACAGAAAACAAAATGACTTTTGAATTGGAAAATGACAAGATGCAGAGGCCAAATGAACCCCAGACCTACAGGCCACACAGACAAGTCTAGAAGGCAAAGAAAGAGGAGGAAAATGGAAGACACAAACCTGATATTGCTTAAAAGTTAGCAACTGAAGGAAAGAAAAAAACCCATGAGGCTATAGAGGAAATTAGATCGAAATAATCTCTCGGATAAAAAAGAAATTTCAACATTTAAAAAGCAATTGCTCAGGAAATCTGGAGTACAGATAGATTAAAAAAATAGATGATGATAGGAGAAGGATGGAAACTGTGAATCTTCAATATAGAAAAGAAATAGAATCCATGAAACAGATCCAAATCCATATCCAGGATATTAGAAATCCCACAGAAAGCTGCAAAGCCACTTCAATGAAACTGAAGACAGACTGTCAACCTTGAAGGCAGGATTATGGCCCGTGATTGTGAAAAGAAAGATATGCGAAAATTAACAAGGGATTAAGAAATAACAATTCAACAACTGCAAGATGATACAAATAGTAATAATAAAAACTAATTGGTGTCAAAGAAAAAAACAATTCCACATAAATAACACAAAAAGACTACTCGCAGAAGAGCAGAAAATTTCCCAAACATGAAAGCAGAATCTGACATACAGATACCTCAGTGATACATTAGAGAACTCAAACTAGCCATGACCAAGATAATCTACACAGAGAGATATAACAATCATAACACCAAATATGCAGCCCAAGAACAGAATATTAAAAGCAGTAAGAGAAATAAAACAGGTCATCTACATAGGAAAGCCCATTAGATCATGGCAACTTCTTAACATAAATCCTCAATTCAAGAAGAACTTGGAGTGAAGTATTTCAAGTCCTGAAAGAAGACAATTTCCAGCCCAGATTTATGTACCCTGAAAAACTATCCTTTAATTTAATGGAGAAATAACGTATTTCCATGATAAAGAAAATTAGAAGCAATTCATGACTACCAAAACAATGCTACAAAGAGTAATAAAAGCTATCCTAGACAGAGATAAAAATGACCATGATTCCAAGAACAACATAGAGAAACTACCAGGCAGGGCAAGCAATTAGACAGAGGGAACAAACAGTGAAAAAATAACATGACAAAGATAAGCCAATGTATAGCAGTTATAACCATCAATATAAATGGTCTCAATTCTTCAGTCAAAAGAAACAGACTGCCACAATGGACCAAGAAACAAAATCCAACAATATGCTGTAAATAAGAAACACATTTAACTAAAAAAGAAATACACAGCATGAAAGTCAAAACATGGAAGACAATATTCAATGCAATAAGAACTCAGAAAAAAAAACAGAGGCAGCTATTTTATTTATAGGCAATATGAACTTCAAACCAGGAATGCTCAAAAAAAATAAAGAAGGTCAGTCAAGACAGATATTAATAAACATGAAACATCAAATAAGCAATAACACAATTGTAATGGAGATCTCAACACTCCACTGTCACAAACAGACAGAGCAACTAGATAAAAAATCAGCAAAGCAATATCACAACTGAACCAAACCTCTGAACAAAAGGACTTAGTAGATGTTTACAGAGTGTTCTCCCCAACAACATCAGAATACACATTCTTCTCAGCTGCACATGGCGCATTCTTTAAAACATCATATACTAGACCAAGGAACACACTCAAGTAAATACAAAGGAATTGAAATTATCCCATGCATAGTTTCTGACCATAGTCCAATAAAATTGGAAAATAATAGGAAAAGAGACCACAAGACAAGTAGAAATTAAACATAAACAAGTAGAAATTAAATAAGACTCTCATTAACAACCAATGTGTCACTGGTGAAGTTAAAGAAGAAATTATAAACAGTATGTATAATAGAACAAAAATGCAAATTCAACATACTGGAACATGTGGGATGCAACCAAAGCAATCCTCAGAGGGAAATTTAGGCAGTGAATTCTCACATCAGGAAAAAAACAAACACAAATAAACTGAATGTT
The DNA here is from genome assembly GCA_004027455.1 of Hydrochoerus hydrochaeris. NCBI lineage: Eukaryota > Metazoa > Chordata > Mammalia > Rodentia > Hydrochaeridae > Hydrochoerus > Hydrochoerus hydrochaeris. The sequence goes on from PVLA01013336.1 coordinate 13,032, forward strand.
GCACCTGGAGCATCTAGAAAGGTAAAAGAAGTCAAACCCAAAACCCTTACAAGGGCTTATAAAGAACAGAGCACTAATTAATACAAAGAAAACTATAAAAACAATATAGAGAATTGAAAAGTTGTTTCTTTGAAATAACAAATAAAATTGATAAACCCCAAGCCAACCTTATAAAAAAGGTAAAAGAAAAGACTCAAATTCATGCACTGAGGAATTAAAGTGTGAAATCAGTACAGATTCTGTGGAAATTCAAAGGATCATCAATATCTACTTCAAAAAACTTTACTCTCATAGGATGGAAAACACAGAAGAAATGGACAGATTTCTAGACTCATATGGACTACCAAAGCAGAATCAAGATATAAAAATTCTGAACACAATATCAGTTTATGAAATTGAAAATGTAATCAAAAAGTTTAACCAACAAAGAAAAGCACAGGTCCTGAAGAATTCACTGCTGAATTCTACAAGAAATTTAGAGTAGATTTAGCACCAATACTCCTCAAACTGTTTAATGAAATTGAAAGGGAAACAATAACTCATTCCTGGAGGCAAGTATTACTCTGATACCAAAACCAGAGAAATACCTAACTAAAAAAGAGAGCTAGAGGCAAATCTCCCTAATGAATATAGATGAAAACATCCTCAATAAGATACTAGCACACAGAGTGCAGCAAATCATTAAAAATATCATATGTTATGACCAAGTGAAATTCATCCCAGGAATTCAGGGATAGTTCAACACACACAAATCAATAAATGTAAAGCACCATATCAACAGAGTCAAAGACAAAAATCACATGGTCATCTCAATAGATGTAGAAAAAACATTTGACAAAGTCCAACACTCTTTCATGATAAAAACTACAAAAAATAAGAACGGTTTTTACTTCATTCTGATAAAATCTGTGTAAGAAAAATCAACTGTCAATATCATTCTAAATGGGAAAAACTGAAAATTTTACTCTAAAATGAGGTACAAAACAAGGATGTTCACTCACCACTCATATTCAATATAGTTCTGGTAATATTACGCAGAGCAATTAGGCAAGAGATAGAAATAAAAGGAATAAAGATGGGAAAGGAAGAAGTTAAATTATTATTATTCACAGAAGACATGTTATTGTGAATAGAAGACTCCAAAAACTCTTCCAGAAGAGGTTTAGATGTAGTAACCAAATTCAGTAACATAGCTGGAGAGTCAGCTCTCAAAAGTCCATAGCACTGTACATGAACATCAAACTCACTGAGAGAAAAATGAGAGAAACCATACCCTTCACAATAGCATCCAAAAAAACAAAATATTAAGAAGCATTCTAATAAAGGAAATAGATCTATACATTGAGTATTACAGTCCTCTAAAAAAAGTAGATCAAAAAGGTTATCATCAAGTGGAAATATAGCTCTTGCTTATCGATGGAAAGAACCAAGATAGTGAAAATGGCCTCACTCCCAAAATTGTAACACAGATTTAATGTAATCCTGATCAAAAGACGACTGACAAACCTCACAAAACCAGAGAAAACATTCCTAAAATTCATTTGGAAGCTGAAGTGACCTAGAATAGCAAAAGCAATTTTGGAAAACAAAAGCAGGCAGGAGGCATTATAATCTCTGACTTGAAATTATTAAAAAGTGACTGTGATCAAACCAGCAAGATACTGGCAGAATTCACAATCTAAGGATCAGTGGAACAGATTAGAAGATGAAGTCACTCTACACACACTCATCCAATTTATCTTAACAAAGCAGCTGAACACGTTCACTGGAAGAAAGATAGCCTCTTTAATAAGTGGTGCTGGAAAAAACTGGTTGTTTCCATGCTGAGCACTAAAACTAGATGTATGTCAATTGCCTTGAACTAAATTGAAGTCAAAATGGATCAAAGATTTAAATACTAAAACAGAAACAATCTATGGAACAGAACATAGGTATAAACTTTTGAAGACATAGGTATAGGCAGAGAGTTCGTGAACAAAACCCAAACTGCACGTAAGTTCTTCAAAGAATCAACAACTTGGAACTCATTTTACAGAAAAGTGCATACACATCAAAAGAAATCACTAACAGTTAAAAGACAACTCACAAAGTTTGAAAACATTTTAACCAATTGTCCTTCCAACAAGGAATTCCATCTATATAAACAACTGAAAAATGTCAGACCCCCAAATTTAAAAACCCAAACCCAAAAATGGGCATTTGAGATGAATATACAGTTCTCAGATAAAGAAATACAATTAGTAAATAAATTAGGAAAAAATGCTCAATATCATTAATCGTTTGAGAGATGCAAATTAAAACAACCCTGAGATTCCATCTAACCCCAGAAAGAATGGCAATTAAGAAATAAACCAATATCAGATGCTGATGGGGCTGTAGGGAAAAAGAAACACCGTTCTACTTTTGGTGGAGGTTCAGACTGGTGCAACCACTGTGGAAATCAGTATGGAAATTCCTCAAAAAACTAGGATTATAGATCTCATTCTACCCAAGTATTCTTCTTCTGGGTATCTTCCCAGAAGAGTTAAAAACAACATACCACAGCAATATATGTGCACCTGTGTTTAGAGCAGCACATTATTTTGTTTTGGTAACAGGAATTGAACTTAGGACCTTGTGCTTGCCAGGCAGGTATTTATGCCACTAAACTATATCCCCAGCCACACAATAGTAGCACAATTTGTAAGAGATGGATCCTGGAAACAACCCAAGTACCCATCAACCAAAGAATAGATGAAAAGATGTGATACTTTTTATAATAGAGAACTACTCATCCATAAAGAAAGATAAACTTGAAACTTTTATAGGCAAATGAACGCAACTTGAGACCATGCTCATTAGTGAAATAAATCAGACTCACATGTATATAAATAGTATTGTCTCCCTGGTGTGTGAAATTTAAAAAGTAAATAAGGTATAATAGATATTGTGAAATGAGAAGAAATTGTTTAAAAGGAAAAGGAAGTAGGATGGGGAAAGGGGAAAGGAAGGGAAAATGAATAAACAATGCAATCTAGTTATTCTACCAATGTCTCTTACTTCATTAAAAAGGTTTGCACAAATATTAATTGAAGAATTTTTAGCCTATAACTTTTACTCTGAGTAACTGCTTTAAATATAATTATATGCAATGTATTAACCATTTTTATTCTCCTATTGTCTTGCTCTGAAATTTTGTTTTACCTTTTTCCATAAAACAAAAAAAGTAAAAATAAAAATAATTTTGAAAAAAGAAACCCATTCAGAGGTTTGCTTTGCAGTCAAAATTAACCTTCAGGTATGAATCCATTTTTACATACAGCTTTTAGCTATAACTGAAAATACATCCTCACATATTTCAGCCTCTTATTCAAAACCATATTTTCATAGACTTAAATTCAGCATATAATTCTTATCTTTCTATTTATAAACCCAACACATTTAAATAATTATTTCCAAAGGAACTTTGAATAGTGACTGACCACTTGTACTCTTTTAATTTTATTAGACACCTTTATATATTGCAACCACATATCTAAACTTAAATTATGTGAATATGTACCTTTAATAACTAATTTTCTGATAGTGAGCAAAACCTTCTAGAGTATAGTACTGCATGATTCTCATAAGTTTAATAAATGTTTTAATACTATGAATATAAAGTTAGCTATTCCAAAATTGTGCATATATTTATTAAGAGATTGGCTCAAAATTATTCAATTTTATACTTTGAGTTAGACTTGCAAGGTTATCAGATTAATATATAAAATTCTGTTACATTTGTTAAGATATAATATGACAAATATCAATTATACATCATTTTTAAATTAAAGTCTTAGTTCTAGTGCTTTTATTTTCTTGATTTTTGTACTTAATTTTAAACATGTTGAAATAGAAATACTCATGCCCACTCAAGAGGAAGATTATGGCGTCAACTAGCAGGGTTTATGTGGCACCTTGACCATAGCAACAGACATATTAATCTCCAGAGACATGGGAGTCATCAGTCAACACTATTTTTTAAATCTCCCTAGTCTTCAAGATCCCACAACATAATTATTTTAAACTGTTATTCAAATAGTTAAATTTTGGATTTCTTGGTTAGTTTATAAAGCTTGAGGCCTGGCATAGTGGTGCACGCCTGTAATCCCAACACTTGGTGGGCTGAGGCAGAAGAATTGCTGCAAGTTTGAGACTAGCCTGATGCACAAAATGAATGTGAGGCCAGTCTGAACTGCATAGTGAAGCCCTCTCTCAAAATACACAAATAAATAAATAATAAATAAATAAAACAAAAAGCTCAAAGTTCTCTTGCATAGCTCTAAAAGTCTGAATTTGATAGGTTGTTTTTCCTTCCAGTTAAGGACTTGGATTAAGTCTTGAAAACCTGGCATCCTCCATGCCCTTAAGATCACACAGCTTTTTAGTACATTGAAAATAAATAAAATTAAAATAATGCCCAATGAATTGTGAGTAGTTACCACAGCTTTACTTGACTATGAAAACTACTTACAAAGTCCTTCTGCTGACAAAGAAAAAGTATAATTGCACCCTTAGAAACATTAATTTTTGATCTTGTAAAAATCCTGTTCCTACAAATTTTTTCAACAATTCCTTCACTCATTTACCCATTGAACATTTGCCAAGCCCCTCACTGGCATTAAAGGCCTTTTCCCTGAAGAAAAAAAAAAAATGAAGCAACTGAGAATTTATTGTCTCAGGTTGAAGAAAAATACATCAGAAAAGAAGTAGCCCCAGTTCCGTCATTTGCAGAATAAATTAACCATGAATCCAAAGCTCTCTGCACAAAGATGAGCACATTCGGTGCAGGGAGACTGAGAATTCACACAGCACCAAACACCGTGCCGTGAATCAGACTCACACATGTGAACACTGCTGTGAGAAACTGAAAGAGTAAATAAGGCCTAGAATGTACAATAGATGTTGTGAAACAGAAAGAAACTGATTAAAAGGAAAAAGGGACTAGGATGGAGGAAAGGGAGAAAAAAGGAATGGAACAGGGAGAAAAATGCAAGTTAGCTATACTGTTAGAGTCTTAGTTCATCAGAAAGAAAGGTTTGTGCTATCGGTGATTGAAGCATTTTTATACTCACATCTTTTACTGAGTACCTATCTTGCGATGACAATATGCAGTGTACTAGCTATTGTTACTTTCCTATTTTGCTATCAAATTCTGGTTTTTTCCCATTAAAGAAAAAATGGTGAATTCCTGAGAATGGGTGTGAGGATCGTTTTCTCTTTTAAGGAACTCTCGGAAATGTGTTGAGATTGTTTGTTACTTATTTGGTGATCGATAAACGTAAAACATTAGGATTCAGTCTCAGCAACTTCTTAAGTGAAAGTGGTGCTTGGAACACCATGGAATTCACTATGGGCTGAAAAAAAAAACAAAAAAAAAAAACCACAACCTGTGTTTTGTGCACTGACCACTCACCCGTAATTCAGCGCTCTCCTGGATGCTGCGCAGACAGAAGTGAAGATAAAGGACAGACAATTCTTGCTCTGCTGAGCTCTCATCCTGGTACCAGTGGTATCCAAACAGCTCGGTCAGAAGAAGGAACCAAGAGGATTTTAGAATCTTTTCTTTTTAATACGAAAAGGGAGTTTCTCGTACCTGGTATAATCCTCATCCTACATGGGAAAAATCAGTGGGAAGGACCATGAAGTGTCTTTGCAGCGATTCTGTGCCATCCGACAGCATCCGCTTTTGTTTCTTACTCTGTTTTGTATTGTTTTGTTTATTAGCCATCCTAACTGATTTCTATATATTTCTCATCGAAGAAAATTTTTTGTGTTTCTTTTGACACCTCTTGACATTATCTTATGACAACAACCACAGAAGAGCACCTAATAACAGTGGAACATTAGGCTACATAGCCTAAATTGTTAATATACTGTCACCAACATTGACATGTATCTTATGATAAATTTCTGTTTAAAACTTGCCAATTTTCGAGGCAGCCTGGACCACTCTCTTTGAATTTCATGCAATTTCTCCCGAGACTTTCCTTGAGTCATTAAAGTCATCTGATGCAAGGTAATGTGGCTTGAACAAGGATTTACTTAATATTTATATTTTCTGGAAGTTTATTCCCCTCGATTAAGACTGTCACGGCCTAGTTTGGGGCCCTGCTTATGCAGTCTTCGCTCGGCCTCCTTGATAAACTGAATGTTGTCACACTTCACAGCAGCTCAGCTCGCCAACGGTGTGGACCTGGACGATGCCTGCGCTGCAGTTCGCATCTCTGCTCTTTTCTGGAGGATGTACAGGTTCTAGCTCTGACACCATTTGTAGCGCGTTTCCCTTTTCACTCTCCCTGATAGAATCTAATTCAGGCATGTTATTCTGTGCCTTTGCCCATGTGGATTTACATTTCAAATTTTATTCAGTGAAGAAACTTTATTGCAAAGCTTAATCATGAACTCCAACATGCAAGGCTTTTGCTACCACATCTGAGATGAAAAACGTCTAAACTTTCAGTGTCAGCAACAGCCTTATAGTTCTGCAATGTAAGCAGGTAGTTTAATTTGTGAAGTTTAAATCCTGTAAGTGGTTCAAATTGATGTCATCTCTGGAAAAATGACTAATGAATGCTCATGACAGCATTATGAAATCTCCAAAAACTGGAATTAACATAACTGTACATTAACAAATGAATAGATACATGAACTACTGCATGTGCAGACAACAAAATATTACTTGCCAGTAAGAAGGGGTAAACTACTGATAAACACACCACCATAAATAATGAAATCTAAATGCTGTTTTAATGTGCATTTCTCGAATGACCAGTGATGGTGAAATTTTCTTCATGTATTTATTTGCCATTTGAATATCTTCCTCTGAGAATTGTGTGTTCATCTCAGATGCCCATGTTTGGAGAGGGTCTTTGAATTTGGGGGGATGATGATTTTCAATTCTTTATATGTTCTGGATCTAAGTTATTTGTCTTAAGGGTCGCTGGCTAAAATTCTTTCCCACTCTGTGGGTTTTCTTTTCACTCTGTTGGTGATTTCTTGTCAAATGCAGAACATTTTCAGTAATATGAGATCCCACTTGTTGACTCTTTGAAGTGTTTCCCTTGCAGTTTGCATTTTGTTCATGAATTCTCTGCCTACCCCTATGTCTCCAAGACATCTACCTACCTTGTCTTCCAGTAGATTTAGCATTTCTTTAGGTCTTTGATCCACGTAGACTTCAGTTTTGTGCATGGTGATAGGCATGGATCTAGTTTCAGTTTTTGGCATGTAGAGAGCCAATTTTTCCAACAGCATTTATTAAAGAAGCTATCTTTTATGCAGTGAACACATTTAGCCCCTTTATCAAAGATAGTTGAATATCTTTTTAGTAGTGTTTGTCTCTTCTAATCTGTTCCATTGATCTTCGGGTCTATTTCTTTACCAGTACCATGCTGATTTTATAACTGTGGCTTTGTAGTATAGTTTCAAGTCAGGAATTGAGATGCCTCCTGCCTTGCCTTTGTTGCCCAAAATTGCCTTTTCTATTCTAGTTTTTCTTCTGCTTTCAGGTGATTTTTAGGAATACTTTTTCTAGATCTGTGAGGTATGTCAGTGGTATTTTGATTGAGATTGCATTGACTCTGTATAACAGTTTTGGGAGTATGGCCATTTTCACAATGTTGGTTCTTCCTAACCAAGAGCAAGGAATATCCTTCCATTTTCTAATATCATCATCAATCTCCTTTTTAAAGTAGTATAATTTTCAGCATATAGATCTTTTACATTCTTGGTTAGATTGATCCCTAAGTATCTGATTTTTTTTTAGATGCTATTGTGAAAGATGATATTTCCATAATTTCTCTCTCAGTGAGTTTTTTGTTTGTGTACAGGAATGCTATTGATTTTTGAGTGTTGACTTTGTATCCAGCTACACTGCTGAACTTGCTTATTACCTCTAGTAGTCTTTTAATGGAGTTTTTGGGTCTTCTATGTAGAGTATCATATCATCTGCAAATAATGATAATTTAACTTCTTTTCTCATTTTTATTCCTTTTATTTCTCCTCTCTTGTCTGATTGCTCTGGATAATATTTCTAGAACTATATTGAGTAGGAGTGGTGATAGTGGACATCATTGTCTTGTTCCTGATTTTAGAGTGAAGGCTTTCAGTTTTTGTCCATTTGGTATGATGTTGGCTGTTGGATTGTCATAAATGGCCTTTATGAGATTGAGGTACATACTGTCTATTCTGAGTTTCTGTAGGGTTTTTATCATGAATATGTGTTGGAGTTTATCAAAATCTTTTTCTGTGTCTATTGAGATTATCATGTGATTTTTATTTTTGCCTCTGTTGATGTGGTGTATTACATTTATTGATTTGCATATGTTGAACCATCCTTGCATTCCTAGAATAAATCCCACTTGATCATGGTGTATGATCTTCTTGATGATTTTCTGCATTCTATTTGCCAGTATTTTATTGAGAATCTTTGCATCAATGTTGATTACTGAGATTAACTTGTAGTTTTCCTTTTTGGTTGGGTCTTTCTCTGGTTTTGGTAACAGAGTAATACTTGCCTCCAAGAATGACTTAGGGAGGACTGCTTTTCTTTCAATTTCATTGAAGAGTTTAAGGAGTGTTGGCATTAAATCTCTAAATTTCTTATAGGATTCAGCCATGAATCCATCAGGACCTGGGCTTTTCTTTGTTGGTAAGTTTTTAATCATGTTTTCAATTTCAGTAGCTGATATTGAGTTATTCAAAATTGCTATCTCTTCTTGTTTGAGCTTTGGTAGTTCATATGTTTCTAGAAATCTGTCAATTTCCTCTATGTTTTTCACCCTATGTGAGTAGAGATTTTCAAAGTAGCTGTTCATGATCTTCTGAATTTCCATGTGATCTGTAGTAATTTCCCTCTTTTCATGGATTTGCATGGATTGCCTTATTGCATGGATTTAGGTTTTTTCTTTCTTTTTCTTGATAAGCTTGGCTAAAGGGTTATCAATTTTGCTTATCCTTTCAAAAAAACAGCTCTTTGGTTTGTTAATTCTTTTTTTTGTTTTAATTGCATTAATTTCTGCTCGAATCTTTACAACTTCCTCTCTTCTATAAGCTTTGGGTTTGACTTGCTCTTCCTTTTCTAGGAGCTTGAGATGTAGTTTTAGGTTATTTATTTGTGCCCATTCCATTTTTTTGATGTGTCTATTTATGGTATATATTTTCCTCTTAGGACTGCTTTCATTGCATCCCAAAGGTTACAGTAGGTTGTGGCTGCATTTCCATTGTAGGTATAGTTTTATTTCTTCTTTAACTTCATCTGTAACCCCTGGTTGTTAAGGAGGTGGTCATTTAATTTCCATGTATTTATGCATGTTTTGCAGGTTTTTTGTCATTGATTTCCAATTTTAATGCACTGTGATCAGATATTATGCATGGGATAATTGCACTCCCTTTGCATTTATTTAAGAATGCTTTATAAGTTATTACATGGTCTATTTTGGAGACTGTCCTATGTGCAGCTGAGAAGAATGTATATTCTGATGTGGTTGGGTGGAACACTCTGTAAACATCCACTAAGTCCATTCACTCACAAGTGTGATTCAGTTCTGTTATTTCTTTGCTGACTTTTTGTTTAGTTGATCTATCTCTTTGTGACAGTGGGGTGTTAAGGTCTCCTATTATAATTGTGTTCTTGTGTACTTGGTTTTTGATGTCCATTAGTATTTGTCTTATATAGTTGGGTGCACCTGTATTTGGTGCATATATATTTAAAATTGTTAGTTCTTCCTCCTGTAGTTTTCTACTTACAAGTATGTTGTGGCCCTCTTTATCTCTTTTATTCCTTTTAGGTTTGAAGTTCAATTTGTCTGCAAACAGAAAAGCTACCCCTGGTTTTTTCTGGGTTCCTGTTGCATGGAATACTATTTTCCATCCTTTGACTTTCAGTCCATGAATTTCTTTTTGAGTCAGGTGTGTTTCTTGTATGCAGCTTATTGTAGGGTCCTGTTTCTTGATCCATTCTATCAACCTGTTTCTTTTGACAAGTGAATTAAGCCCATTTACATTTATGGTTATCACTGATGTGTAGTGGCTTAATTTTGCCATGTTGTGCTCCCATTGTTGGTTTGCTGCTTTTTTCCCTTTTTTAGTTTCTTGTCCAGCTTGCTGATTTCTTTCTATTGTTGTTCTGGAGATTGTGGTCATTTTTATGTCTATCTAGCATGAATTTCAACACTATAAGGTTGGTTTGGTGGACATGAATTTCTTCAGTTGTTCTTTGTCATGGAAATATCTTATTTCTCCATTAAATTTGAAAGACAATTTTTCTGGGTACCTTAGTCTTTGTTGAAAGTTGTTTTCTTTTAGGGCTTCAAATACTTCAAGCTCATCTTAACCTGAAGGTTTGTGCTGAGCAGTCTGCCGTGATTCTAATAGGCTTACCTTGATAGGTGAGTTGTGTCTTTTTTCTAATAGCTTTTAGTTTTCTATTTTTATGCTATATGTCTGAGGTCTTAATTATTATATGTCCGGGTGTAGATTTATGTTGGTTATGACTGTTTGGCAGTCTATATGTCTCACTTATTTGTATGTCAGATTTTTTCCCCATGTTTGGGAAATTTTTTGCCATTGCTTTTTTGAACAGCTTAGATATGTCCTTTGCACTGTCTCCTGCCTCCTCCTTGATGCCTATTAATCTTACATTGTTTCTCCTGGCATCATCTTGAAGCTACTGGATTGCCATTTCATGCTCCTTTGTTTTTTTTATAAGTTCTACCCTTTCATGATTACTATCTGCAATCCTGTCCTCAAGTTCCAAAATTCTATCCTCAGCTTCATTTAAAGAGTTTTGCCAGCTTTCAGTAGAATTTTTTGTTTCTTGGATATCTCTTTGAATTTGTTTCATGGATTCTGCTTGTTTTCTACATTGTTCGTTCAAAGTTTCAATCAATTTCCCATGCTCCTGTATTTTTTTAATCTATTTCTTCCCTAGCTATGTTGAGCAAATACTTTACTGAGGTTATTTCTGTTTTTATGTAATACATTACTTCTATTTTTATTTTCTTCATAGCCTCATGAATTTGTTTTTTTTTTTTTTACTTCATTTGCTATCTTTTCAGAGATTTCTGTTATATGACTTTTAAAATCTTCTGTTTTACTGTGGCCTGCTCTTGCACCTGATGGACTAGATGTTTGAGTTTGCATTTTGGTTTTTCATCTTGCAATTTTCCACTTCTGGGACAATATCTGGTTATTCAATCCCAATAGTCAATCCCAATAGGTTCCTGGAGGGAGAGTGGGAGCCAAATGTTCACAGCAGTGCTTGGTCTAAGAGATGGGGAGGGTGGCCGAGGGCAGCGCATCTAGCCCGGGTGGGTGCGACAGTCCTCTGGGGCAGTACAAGGGAGGAGCATGATGGGTTGCAGGCAGGGCTCAGAGGCCTGAGCCAGGAAGTAGCACGGGGATCAGCCTCTGTGCGGTGGCAGTGGGAGGGCGCTGATGCGGGCAGGCCTGGGTCGCCTGCACTAACCAGGGGAGAGCGTGGTGGTTTTCCTGTGTGGCGGTTGTGGGGAGCCACTGAGACACTCAGGCAGGCCCAGCGGTGAGAGCACGGGCTGAGCTTGGTGTTCTTCCTCCCATGGTAGTGGCGCCAAGGCACTCAGGCAGGCCCAGCGGTGAGAGCACAGGCTGAGCTTGGTGTTCTTCCTCCCATGGTAGTGGCGCCAAGGCACTCAGGCAGGCCAAGTGATGAGAGCAGGGGCGGAACTCAGCAGCCCGTGTTCTTCCTCCACGCATTGCTGCTGGGAGCAGACAGGGGCACAGAGGCAGCAGGCAGGCCCAGCGGCCCAAGCAGGGGCAGGGCCCAGCATTCTTAATCAGGTTTTAAAACCAAGATAGGTTCAATTACTGCTGCTAACTGAAAATATACAAAAATAGGAATTTTTGTTCCCTTAAATTTCCAGTATTTGAGTGACATGCTCAATTCCTGGTTTATATGGATTTAAGATAATTATCTATGGTTTCTGAGAAGAAAGAGTGGTTGATGTTAGATGTACCCACAAGGGTGTCCTGCCAACAGCACCATTCTCCTGTTGAACAAGTCTGAATAATCATTGCAAATTTTGACACACTAACAATACTGGATAATGAAAATAAAGTGAACACTTTGAATAACATGATAGCTTTTCATTGCTGTGCAAAATATGTGAGAACAAAAGGAGGAAAATGTTATGGCAGCTCATGGTTTTAGAGATTTCAGTCCATGATCTTATCACTTGGGGACTTTGGCAAGGCAGACTGTCTTGAGGAGGTCAGGGAAGGGAGGAGGATGGGGAGGCTCATAGAAGAAGGTAGAGAAGAAGGAAGAAGGAGGAAAGGAAGAAATGAAAAAGAGAGAGACCAAGACAGGCCAAGGACATGATACATACCTTTGTCTCTTTCAGGAACATCGCCTCCATTGACCCACATCCTCCAGCGCAGTGGCCTCACTTCCTACAGCTTCCGTCATCTATCCAGATCCCATGAAGTTACGAACCCAGCAGGGATGAGGTGGTGTTCCGCCACCCAATCGCTTCTCAGTGGCCCAACCTCTGAACACTGCAGTACTAAACCAGGGACCAGTCTCTCAGTGTGAGCCTCCAGGAAGTCCTGATCTAATTCACAACAGTTTTAAGAAAATATACAAGTCAGTAAGATGGAGAATTGAGGTTCTTATCAGGTTCTTGATTCGAATGTGGGTTATTTCATCAGCGGAGCACTTAGGACAGATTCAGATTGTCTCCTGGCTTCTCTTGCAAGGGCAGACAGCACCTGGAAAAAAACTGCAGCTTGCATAGAAAAGGGAATAACCTGGGAAGCCTGAGTCCTCTACTGTGTAGTGCTTCCTACAATTACCAGGTTTCTGCTTGTAACAAATGAACTAACTTTCCTTTTTCTTAAAATTTTGAACATCTTCTAAATAAGTGATGTGATGTTTGAATCACTAATCTACTTTTACAAATCTATAAAGGAAAAAAAAATCAACTCAGGGGTTTTCTGGCTGTGCTCTCACTGCTGACCTTTTTCCCAGGTATCTGTCTGACTTACTATCTTACCTCCCTTAGGTCCTTGCTAAAATGTGACCTTCTCACAAAAAAATTTCAACCTTCTATATGAGTCATATAAAAATCCACCCTTTGTACACACATTCCACACTCACTGTGCTCCTCTGCTTTAGATTGTGTCCTTCATCCACAAAGCTTTACATTTTTACTCCTTTAATGTTTCATTTTCTTTCTCCCTTCTTCCAACAACATCCACAAGATGTTTTTCTGACTTGTTTGCTTTGGTAGTATTGAGGCCTAAAAGGGTTTTGGGGGCAAAGTTACATACGGGGCCTTACATAAATCCTAATGAATGAATGAATGATTTGCTACAGAGTGAACAAGGGCAATACAAAGAGCAGAGCCAATTTGTTAATGAGCTGTTGAAAGAAAGCAGGAAAAACATCTTGTATATTTTGGTAAGAAATTTCCCAAGATCCTCAGTGAACAGAACATATCAAACTGTGAATCTTAATAAGTGGAACAACGATTTTCTAAGTTGTTCCAAGTTTTGTTCCTTGAGACCCTGATGCAAGCTTGTCATTAATTAACTGTGAAGACACTAGGGAGCTTTCCATTGCTGTAAGAAAATATCTAACACAAACAACTTAAAAGAGAAAAGGTGTAGTGAGGCTCATGTGTCTATGGCTTTAGTTAATAGTTATGCTACCAGAATGCTTTGGGCCCACGGCAGCACAGAGCTCATGGAGAGGGGGCTGCTCAACTGATTGTGGTTAAGAAGCGGAAAACGAGAGAGGGATACACTGAGAGGGAGAGAGACAGAGAGAGACAGAGAGAGAGAGAGAGAGACAGAGAGAGAAGAAAACAATGACCCAATATCTCCTTCAGTGATCTAATTTCCTTCTTCTGGGTCCTACAAGTTCTACCAACCCGGAGCACCACAGGCTGATAGTCAAGTCCTTAAAACACGGACCTTTGGGGAACATGCAAGGTTCCATCTATAACAATGGATAGATATGTTTTACAGTATAAACTATACTTACTTCCTAGTAAAGTTTCCTTATGACCTGAGAAATTCTGCAATAAAATCAAATTTAAATAAACATCAACAAATTAGTTCTAATTTTGTTCAACCACTTTTCCAAAGTGTACCTGATAATAGTGCCTCCTTACACTTTGAAATGTCTATTAATATCTCATCAAACAATTGTTTTCAGTGGAATACAACTGAGGAAATTCTACCTATTCAAGCTATCTACAGGAAACAAGAGAAACTATGGGGGTCATTAAGAGTTCAGAAGATTTAACACCAATGCAGCTTTACAGTTTTGAAAAGAGTACTTAAGAATTAAAATGCTCTGAAGAAGGAGAGAATCATAATTGTAAATCAACAGGGATGACTATTTTATAGAAACAGTATGAGCCATTATACTTAACAACAAAATTGTATAGACTTAGGGCTAAATCTGTGTAATTTATGATTAATTTTATTAAATATGGTACAGTTTTAATAGAGAATTTTGAAATATAAAAGAAATAAAAAATAAACTTTTAGCACACACATAAAAATTTCAACAATAAAGAAAGTACATTTACAAATAAGGGATAGAGTCTTCATTTAATTTTGAGAAAACAATTCTTTTTAGTGTGAGAGATATGCCTAATATGCACACAAAAATTAATTACTGCATAATTATGATTAAAATTGAGCATCAAAAATACATCCTAACAAGACATATAAGAAGAGAATATTGTGACAATTTCAGGATGAAGTCTATCTAAATAGAATGCCATCAAAAGTTAATAAATATAGTGATAGATATACCTCTATTGTACTTAAATATCATATATGAATAATATTTCTGAAAATTTTAAAAGAAGCCAACATCTTTAAAACTTTAATTTAAAATTTCCTGAAGAATTACAAGAATAAAACAGTTACTGTATGTTGAAGCTTTTCCAATTTCAGAACATAATAGATCATGTTCACATACATGCACATACACACACACTGTAATATATTGATTAAATCATGTTATGTAACTTTCTAAACAAATGACATTAATAATGCTTTGAAATCAAAACTATTCATGATGTACTGATTTACTATAAAAAGTCCATTGCACTGAATATGCTATATTTACATAATGCCTGTGTTTTACATACTATGAACAAATATATATAAAGAAGTAGCAATGATTATCTCAATGAGCGTTGAACTGTTAGGTCAGGAAAAAGGACTAGATGGAAGGAGATTTTTGTTTTCTGCTTTATACATTCTAAAATGTTTAAATATTTAAATAATATATAATGTTTACAGCCCTGTGCTAGAAAGAATATCAAAGCCAAATAAGTTGTTTCTTAGCTAGCATATCTTCATATAACAATCTGAACTTTACTCATAAAAGCAGAGCATGTTATTGATATCCTTTATTGTCTTTTCTATCTATTTATTTATTTTCTTACATACTTAGTTATTTTTGTAGTGATAGAGGTCAAATACAGGGCCTCATACATTCAAAGAAAGTGCTCTACCATGGGGAGATTTTCCATCCTTAAAACTTAAAATAAAAATTTTAAAAATGAAAATCCTCTTTTAGAATTAACCTCTGTACTCTAAACTAGGTATACATGAGATTTAAGTATACCCACTTATTTAGCTTTTTAGTAAGATAATAGTTTCTAATAAGTTACTTTTTAATCCTAAAAACTAATTCCCCATGATTTAATTAATACTATAGAGAATTAGAATAAAATTTAATAATTAACTCGGAAATGCCATTTTAAAATCTTTTTTAAAGAATTCATTTGTAGTTGGAAGTGAAATATGACACTGAGTTGAGACAAAGAGCCCACTAATCTTAAAGTCAGAGGTTAATCCTAGGATTATGTATTTTTAATAGTTTCATATGTAATTTCATCACTTGAAGGGGAGGATTTAAATACTATTTCCATGTTTGCATAAGCAGTCTTTCACTACAGCAATTCATTGAAACTTAATTGCAGTCTGGATGGTGATTCTTCTACCACACCTATAAAACTGGTGTAAACTCATTGATGTATGTTGTAAGCTGAAATGAAACTCTAAGAGTACCTATTTCAACAATAAAGATAGAGAGAGAACAGATTGCACAAAGAATAACAACTGGCACTTGGATTACATCAAAAAGAAATGTTCCATGATATGTTTTCTGAGGATAATTGTCTAGCTGAAAAGACAGTTTTCCATTCTATTAGGATTATGAGTTTATTGTGAAGCTAAGCAATTATCTCTGGAATTCACAGAATCCGGAACTTGACATCATAACAACTATTTAAAACACAAAACTTACTATCATAGTGAAACTTTTAAGATGGACATGTTAAGAATGAAGTGAAATTCAAAGACAATACTATATCAGAAACTATTGAAATATTTAAGTTAAATGTTGCTGTTTTATATGTGAAATGGTTTGGCTTTAATAAATAAAATAAGAAATCTTATGCCATTAAATTAATTTTTAAAAACCTTTAGTTTACTTTAATACTTTATTAAAGTTATCCCTAAACTTTACCACTTCAAATCAACCTTTATTTTATGAATATGAGAAAATACTTGATCAAAATATGTATTAGTGTTTGGCAGATAGTTGAAATCTAAACTTAACCTCCTCATTGTGTATGATTACTAATCCAATTCAAACAGCGAGATTTCACATCTGAGTTTCTGCAATACTCTTCAGTATTTCCTTCCCATCTACAATAATTTTTCCTATGGTCTACTTCCAAAGCAATCATTTTAAAATTCAAATCTCATCATGATACTCTTCCTGCTGCACAAATAATATCTTCCCCTTACTAATCACTTAGAGTAAATCCAAAGATCATAAGTAGCCTATATGATTTGGTCTATTTCTCTCCCTTTTCCTGGAAATGCTTTAGATGTATTGCCCTGCAATGCACTCTGTAATTCTTTTCTATACAGGAAAGTCAGCCCATAGGTATCTCTATTGTTTTCATCCTCTCTTTACTTAGTTCTTTGCTTCTGTATCACCTAAACAGAGTCCTCTTCTGATCATTCTATTCAAAATGAAATCCACTAACATTCTTATGTGACTGTGATATCCAGCTGTGTATCATATATAAGCAAGCCTGGAAAAGGATAGCTTGATTTTTTTGTGATTTTGTGATAGTACAAAACGAATACATAATCAGCAGAAATCACACTTCTAATTTTGGATTTGGCTCTTTACTTGGGCTGGTGATGTGTTGTGTAATATTATGTCATGATGATAAGCAGCAGAAACAATCCACAGTTCCCAGTGAGCTACGTAATTGAGACAGCAAACAACTGATACTCCACAGGGTACCATGTTCCGGATCTATGATGTTCAGGTTAGGTGTAGTCAATGTATTTTTTGACTTCGTGAGATTTTCCACTTATAAAGAACTTATCAGAATGTGTTTCTGTTGCATCTTTAATTGATTTAAGGTTTCTTATGTTTGGTTTTGTGGCTTCAGTTATCTTTCAATATATTGAAAAATTGGTATTAAATAGGAATATATTCAATACTAGACATACTATACAGTCAAATAATTTTTATAAACTAATGATAATTTGAAGAGATAAGTGTTATTTCAACTTCCATAGTACATGACTCTAATATGTTCATTAGTCTCCATAAGTCATAATATCAAAATTTACTGCTTTTTAACTTTCTATTTTCTAAAACTCCAGGCTCAGCCTTAGCCATTTAAAGGCCATTAGTATTATCATACAAGAAATGACAAAATATATGATGAATAATTAAATTTTAATAAACGTAAAAACACATTACATTGTTACTCCTAAAATTAACCCCTCTTCCTTCACAGTTATCATCTTTCTTGCCATTTTCTGAAACACTTCTGGAAGGCCTGGTGCCTGAGTGTCCAGCAATAGTGGAGTGCATGCTACTGTAGGGTCCCATTCAACAGAAGGGAGGTTTGTGAAAACATTACGATGTCCTCACTCACCCTAGTCACCAAATTTGGTGCCATGAAATTCCTGACTCTTCCCCAAAGTCAAAGTGATAGTGAAAAGTATATATTTTGAATTAATTCAGAACATTAAAGTAGCCAGAGCAGTGCAACAAAAGACACAGAGGGGGCTACCAGCACTGCTTCAGAGAGCGGCAAGGCCAACGAGGTGAGAGTGTCTGAAGCGAGGTGGGGGAGCCCCTTGAGAGTGGTTAGTGACACCGTGTCCTTTGCTGTAACATCTTTTTTCATTTACACATGCACCATATGTTTCAGTCACACATCATATGTTGCAGCATATTGGATGGGAAAATGTTTGATAGATGACCTGGTGAATTTTGCTTCCCAAGTAATTTCCATTGTTTTATAAGTATTCTACTTGTTTGTTGTAGGGACCTAGAACAGAGAAAGAACAATGCAGTAAGACAGTAGAAATTCATTTTAAGTCTTTAAAAAAGTGATTAAAATAAAACGAAGCAATAAAAACAAAACAATAGAAACAATATAGGATTTCAAAGCAAGCCAAGAGGAAACTAAAAATGGGCATTATATTTCATATTGTTACCTTCAAAATAGTTAATCAGGTTAAAATACATGAGCAGCAAAACAGATCAAACAATGTATGCAATCATGGTTTCTTTCCCTGAACTAATAAGATTGATAGTACAATTATTTTAGCTATTTTGTGTGTGTGTGTGTACACACACAAAATATAACTTTTCTCTTCTTTCTCTTTTTCCCCATCCTAGTTTCTTTCCTTCTGAGAAGTATCATCCCCTTTCACAATATCTATTGTACCTTTTGAATGTTATTTAATCTTTCAGTTTCTTATGCAAGGAAACAATACATTTATACATATGAATCTGATTTACTTCACTTATGAATATGGTTTGTAATTGCATCCATTTACCTAAAAAAGCCTCTAGTTTGTCTTCCTTTATAGGTGAGTTGTACTCCATTATATAAAAATACCACACCTTTTCTATCCACTACTCAGTTGATGGGCATTTGGGTTGTCCCAGAGATTTAGTTATTACAAATTGTGTGGTTGTAAACATAGGTGCACAAGTATCACTGTGATAAGATGTTTTTAATTCTTCTGGGAAAATATCCAGAAGCTGAATAGCTGGGTCGAAAGGGACCTCCAATCCTAGTTTTTAAGAAATCTCTACACAGATTTCTATAGTGGTTTCACCACAGCCCTAGAAGCATTTGTAATTGGTTGATTTTTTTGATGATAGCCATTCTTTCTGGAGTGAGGTGGAATCTTAGTGCTGTTTTAATTTTCATTGAATGACCAATGTCACTGCATATTTTTTCATATGTTTATTTGTCATTTGTATTTTTTCATCTGAGAAGTGTGTATTCATCTCAAATGCCCATTTTTAAATTGGGTCTTTGAATTTTGGTGGCCTGATTTTTTAAAAATTTTTATATATTCTAGATATGAATCCTTTGTCTGAGGGACAGTTGGATAAGGTTTTTTCCTAATTTGTGAGTTTTCATTTTATTCTGTTGGGGATTTCTTCTGACATGTAAAAATGTTTTAATAAGACAGGATCCCATTGTTGATTCTGTGATGTAGTTTCCATGAAATTAGGTTTTTGTTCATAAACTTTCTGCCTATCCCTATGTCTTCAAGATTTCTATCTAATTTGTCTTCCAGCAAATTTCATGTTTCTGTTTTAATATTTAGATTTTTGATCCATTTTGACTTTAGTTTAGTGCATGATGATAGACAAGGATCTAGTTTAAATCTTTGGCATATAAAAAGCCAATTTTTCCTGCACCATTTATTAAAAAGGCTGTCTTTCTTCCAGTGAACATATTTGGCTCCTTTATCAAAGATAAGGTGGCTGAGTGGCTTGGTTTGTAGTTGGGTTGTATCTTCTAATCTATCATATTGACCTTCAGGTCTATTTTTTGCCAGTACTAAGCAGATTTTATTACAGTAGCTTTGCAGTATAATTTTAAGCCAGGGATTGTGATGCCTCCTGCCTTTCCTTTGTTGCCTGGGATTGCCTTTGCTATTCTGGGTCTCTCCTGGTTCCAGATGAATTTTAGGAATGATTTCTCTAGATCTGTGAGGTATGCTAAAGGCATTTTGATTAGAATTGCATTAAATCTGTATAACAATTTTGGGAATATGGCCATTTTCATTGCTTTTTTTTTCTTTTTTTCCTATCCATGAGCAAGGGATATTTTTTCATTTTCTGAAATTATCTGTGATTTCTTTTTTCAGAGCTCTGTAACTTTCAATATGTACATCTTTTTCTTACTTTTTTGGATTGATTCTTAATTATGTCATTTTTGGGGAGTGCTAATGTGAAGGTTGTGATATCCCTTATTTGCCTTTCATTGAGTTTGTTGTTTGTGTACAGGAATGATATTGATTTTTGAATCTTGCCTTTGTATCCTGCTATGTTACTGAATTCGGTTATTAGATCTAGAAGTCTTTCAGTAGAATTTTGTGGTCTTCAATGAAGAGTATCACGCCATCTTCAACTAGTGATAATTTAGTTTCTTCCCTGCCTATCCTTATTCTTTTTATTTCTCTCTCTTGTCTACTTGCTCAAGCTAATGTTTCCAAACCTATATTGAATAGGAGTGGGGATATGGACATCCTTGTCTTGTACCTCATTCTGGAATTAAAGCTTTCAGTTTTTGTCTATTTAGTAAAATTTTGGCTGTTGGTTTGTCTTAGATGGCTTTTTTGAGAATGAGGTAAAGACTATATATTCTGATTTTCTGTAGGTTTGTATGATGTGTGACTTTATCAGAATTTTTTTCTGTATCTTTTGAGATTATTATGTGATTCTTGCTTTTGGCTCTGACGATATGGTGGATATAGTATTTTTATTGATATTTGTACTTTGAACCATTCCTGCGTTACTGGGATAAATCCTACTTGGTTGTGTTATATAGTCTTCTCAATAGTTTGCTGCATTCTGTTTGCTAGTATTTAATTGAGGATTTTTGCATCAAGATTCATTGGCCTCTACCTATCTTTTTCGATTGGGTCTTTCTCTGGTTTGGGTATCAGAGTAATACTTGGTTCCAAAAATGAGTTAAGGAGAATTTCTTCCCTTTCATTTTCATTGAAGAGTCTGAGGCATGTTGACATTGTAGTCTCTAAATTTCTTGTAGAATTCAGCTGTGAATCCATCAGGAACTGGATTTTCTTTAGTGGTAAGTTTTGAATTTCATTTTCAATTTTGTTAACTGAAATTGGATTCCTCATAAGTTTTGTATCTTCTTGATCTAGCTTTGGTAATTCATGTATTTCTTGGAATCTGTCCATTTCTTCTGCTTTATTGAATTTGTGAGAGTAAAGGTTTTCAAGGTAGGTATTGATCATCTTCTTTATTTACACAAGATATGTAGTGACTTCATTTTTATTCCTTATTGCATGAATTTTAGCTTTTTCTTTTCTTTTTTCTGATAGGGTTGGCTATGGATTTATCAATTTTATTTATTCTTTCAAAAAACAAACTCTTCAATTCATTAGTTCCTTGTATTGTTTTATTAGTCTCAACTGTTTCAATTTCTGCTCTGATCTTTATAATTTCCTCCCTTCTTTGGGTTTTGAGTTTGACTTACTATTCTTTTTCTAGAATTTTTTGGTATAGCATCAGGTTGTTTACTTGTGTTCATTCTGTTTTCCTGATTTGAGAATTCACTGCAATAAATTTCCTTCTGAGGATTGCTTTCATTGTATTTCACAATGAAATAAGTTGTACTAGAATTTTTGTTTGCTTGTAGATGTAGGTTAATTTCTTAATTTTCTCTGTGACTCACTGGTTATTTAGGAAAGCATTATTTAATTTCCATGTATTTATTGAGATTTTTCAGTTTCTTTTCTCATTAATTTCCAATTTTATACCACTGTGGTCAGAAAATATGCATGAAATAATTTTGATTCTTCTGCATGTTCTATGGGTTAGTATATGGTATATTTTAGAGACTGTCCCATGTGCAACTGAGAAGAATTATATTCTGATGCTGTTGGGTGGAATGCACTGTACACATCTACTAAGTCCATTTGTTCATAAGTTTGAATCAGTTCTGTTTTTCATTGCTGATTTCTTGTCTAGTTGATCTGTCTCTTTGTGATAATGGCTTGTTAAGAAGTCCTGTTATAGTTGTGTCATTGCTTATTTGAGTTGTGTCATTGCTTTTTTGATCCTCTGTTTTATCTATGTCTTCTTTAGATATGCTCAGCACTTTTTCAATATGTTTATCCTTCCTTGTTTTACTTGAGAGATTATTTCTGATCTGACTTCCTTTACATCTTCTTGGAGTTGTTTCTGTATTTCAGTTGCTATGATTTCAGAAATTTCAGATTGGTGAAATATACTTTCATCCATTTCCATGTCTCTTTGATTTCTTTGGGATGGACTGGAGGTTTGAGATTGGATTTTTCTCCTTTACTGTGTCATTTTCCTGTATTCCTCCAAAGCAGCCAGATTCCCAATCCTTGTTGCTTCCTGTGTTGGCATTGGTTGCTGTCCAGGAGCAGGTCTCCTGAACTGGCTGGTGGTCACTGACTGGGCCTTTCCCAGGTCCTGCATGGCTCCTTGAGGCTCCCCAGCTCAGTGGGGTTTGCTAGGTGGTGTTTTCCTAGTCCTGTGAATCTCACCAAAACTCCCTGATTGGATGGAGCTTTCTGGGTGGTCATTCCCTGGACCCAAGATAGTGCATTGTTGCTTCCTGGATGACTGGGATTGCTCTTTCTTTCTGTCTGTCTTTCTTTCTTTTTCTTTCTTTCTTTCTTTCTTTCTTTCTTTCTTTCTTTCTTTCTGTCACTGGGAATCAAACTGATGATCTCATGCTTGCCAGGTAGATGCCATGCCACTGAGTTACATACCTGTCCCTCATCTTAAGTTTTAATTTTAGCATCTGACAATTGAAAATCATATTAGATGCCACAAGTTAGGGGAAAATATGCTGGAATTGTATTTCTCCTGTGTCAAAATTCTGTACCTCTGAAATAATGAACCACATAAACCTTTTCTCCTTTAAATTTTGGGTATCATGTAAGTTTTCCTAGCACTAACGGAAGTGATAAATAAAATCTGTGTGCACATTTTACTGGCCATAATAAAATTATTGTTACTCAATATAGTTAGTCAGTATGTAATGTGACCCACTGATATAGGTAAACATTTTCATGTAGTTTTATTACTTACTGAACTTTTCACCTGATTTTGGTGAGGACAGCATCTTATTTAGTGACAATTTACTGATGACAAATTTTCTCTGGTTTTGTTTTTTCTGAAGGTATCTTGGCTGCATCTTCATTAAAGCATTTTTTTAGCTTAGCTTTTCAGGGTAAAAAATCTGTGTGAAAATCATTTTTACACTGTTTTTCAGTATTAAAAGCTTCTTCCAGAACATTAACGAGAATATTCTACTGATATTTTTTGCTTTTATTACCAGTTTTATCAGAAAATTAGAAATCACCCTAATTTTTTCACTTTATTGTGATCCCCCATTCTCTCAATAAATTAATATATTCTCTTGTCTTTGGGTTTCTGCAGTATGGTTCTAAAGAGTTCAAAGTGTATTTCTTTTTACTTATTTTGTTTGATTTTGTAAGGCTAGTTAAATCTCTGGCTTGGATTTTATCATTTGAAAATAGAAGTCATTATTGAAATATCTTTTTTGTGCCATTCTCATTCCTTCCCTTCTTGATCCTTAATTACACTAAACTGAAATTTATCCTTTTGTTTCCTACCTTGTCTTCTGCATTTTTCATTTATTCTGATTTTTGTTCTGCATATGTTCTTTTATCTATGTGTCATTTCACTAGTTTTATTTTCAGTTGTGCTTATTGTATTTTTAAGCACATCTGTTGAGCACTTTTAATGGATTTTTACGTTTTTGTATTTCTAATGCATTATTCCAAACTCTCTTTTTTCAACTATGTTATTTAAAAAGGTTTCTATCTAGCTAATATTTCTTATCGTCTTTTTTTTTCTTAAATATACAAGTACAGTTGTCTTAACCTCCCTGTCTCCTAATATATTTTAATTCCCTAAAAGTACATTTCTCTTTTATGTTGTTTCACCTTATTCCCTTTATATTGTCTTACAGAATTGTGTCTAGTTATTCATTATTGCATTGCAAATGGAAAAAATTGCTTTAGAAACATCTGTGATTCTAGAATTATAGTGTACTCCTTAAGATAGAACTTTTATTTGTATTTGCTTAGTTCCTGGGAGTGCCAGCTATTTGAGAAAACTTTTACCAAGTTTTCAGTGTTAGATAATACATCACTAGGTTTTATTCCCTATTACAGCTACTCTGCTTCTGATGCATCCTAATTTCCAGGAAGCAGAACTTCCATGTCCCTGAGTTAAACATTCTAGAGATTACCAGATTTGGGAGTATACAATTATAATCCTAGCTATTTGATAGAATGAGACAAGAGACAATTCAAGTCAATCCTGGGCAACTTGGTGGAAACTTGTTGAAAGAGAGAGAGGGAGAGAGGAGAGAGGAGAGGAGAGGAGAGGAG
>PVLA01013337.1:0-37521 GCA_004027455.1 Hydrochoerus hydrochaeris
GATTTTGTAAAACAAGTGGCCTGATATACAGGAGCTGAAATGGGCTCAGTTGAGTGGGTGATCTTGGAAGGGCTCAGAGTTTTGTGCGGGTTAGAGGTAGAAGTAATAGCCATGGTGGATGTAGTTCTAGTATGAGTTTCGTTTAGTTAGGGGTGTCTTTATGAGATCATTTGACTTTTTTATTGTGAATGATAAAGTATGTGTAGTGTCCAACTTATGTTAAGGCTAAAAGACACCTGTTGTAACAATCTAAAAAATAAATGCTGGGCCATTATCAGATTATATATATTGTGGGAGTCTGAATCCAGGAATATCTCAGAGTAAGGTATCAGTCCTTTGTCTGGTTGTAGGTGAAAAGGTGCATATGAAAGTAATGAGATATTTTATGTGTTTGTATCTAGGCATGTGTGTGAAATCTATCTGCCAGTCTTAGCCCAGTGTGTTTCCATGGAATTGGTGGGTAGGAAAAGGTAGAGGGGGCCTATGACTCTGTGGAGATGTCTTGGTACATATCTGGCAATTGAGGGTTATTTTCTGTATGATTGTTGAGAGATATTTACATGTAACTAGTAATCTGTGTAACCTTGATACTCCAACATGAAAGCTGTTGTGTAGATCTGAGATTTGCTTTATTTGGCTTTTTGATAATAGTAGTTTTGACCCTTGAAAAATCCATCCCTGGAAGTTCTGAGTGTAGTTAGAGTTTTGAGTGTAGCTAGGTTTTTTGAAAAGTTGTAGTTCTTCTTGTGAATATAAAGGAGAAGGAAAGCTCTTGGGGATAAGAGGGCATAATTGGGCAGAACAAAGGCATTGTGCTGCCAATTTTACTTATAGGTCTGAAAAAACATTGCCTTGAGAAATAAAGTCTGTTGAAGATTGATGACCTCTGCAGTGTATCACTGCAGTTTGTTGTGGGAATTGTGCTGCTTCTAAGAATTTAAGAGCAAGTGAAGCATAGGTGACAAGAGAGCCTTGAGTGTTTATGAGGTCTTTTTCTTGCCATATGGCTGCATGTGAGTGTATAATGCTAAAAGTATATTTGCAATCAGTATATATTAGTAACTTTGTCCTTTGTGAGTGTGAGGGCCTGTGTGAAGACAATGAGTTTGGCCTTTTGTGAGGAGGTTCATGAAAATAATGGGTATGCTTCAATAACTCCAGATTTATTAACTATGGTAATCCCAGTATTTTGTGTGTGGTGGTTTGTAGAGCTACCATCTATGAACCAGGTGTCAGTTGCATTGAGAAGAGGGAAATTGTATTTATGTTGGAAAAGAAGGGGAATTTGTTGAGAACCTCTGTGCATATATATAGAAAACACATCTCAGAGCATGTTATTGGTATGGGTAACAGAACAGCTGGATTAAATGTTTTGCTAATAGAGAGTATGATGGTGGGATCTTGTATTAGGCTGAGATGTACTTGTAATCATGATGAAGTCATTAGGGCAGGGAGAATTTTCTGTGATATTAAGTCTACTAGGCAATGTGGTGAATAGACTGTGGTTGTTTATCTTAATGTGAACTTTTTGGCTTCCTGTGTCAGGATGGCTGCCTCCACTAATGCCTGAAGGCAAGGAGACCATCCTGTAACTGTAGTGTCTAGTTGTTTTCAGAGGTAGGCTACTGCCTGGAATGAGGGTCTCTTAACATGTCCTAATATCCCTACTGAATTATCTTTGTCTGCTGTAGTGTAAAGATCAAAGAGTATAGTAAGATTAGGGAGTAAAGGATCTCTGAGGAGGGTCTCTTTAAGTTTTGTGAAGGGAGTATCTATTGACATAGTTGGGTTGAGAGGTTCTGAGAGTGGCCCTTTTGATGCTTGATATAATGGTTGGGTAGAGATGCAGAACTGGGGACTTAGGGGCAAAAAATGTTTGATAGACCTAGGAAAGACAGTTGTTGTTTTTTGACCATTGTTTGTAAGTCATGGAGGAGGGCCTTATGTGAGCAGTATTTGTAATTCATGGAGTGTGGAGTGTGTGTAAGCATGAGGCCTAGGTACTTGACCTTTGGAGAAATGATTTGATCTTTGAAGGAGAAACCCTGTACTCCATTTCACAGAGAAATTTGAGTAAATCTGCTGTGTGTTTATTTGCTAAAATGTGGGAAGGTGAACAAAGTAGTAGATCATTTACATACTGAATAACTGTGGTTCACTGCAGATTAGTGGCTGCTAGGTCTTGATCTAGAGCCTGGCTTAAAATATGAACACTGACCCTAAATAGTTGAAGTAAAACTGTCCATGTAAGTTGAGAAGATTGAAATGTATCTGGATCTGTCCTTGTGAATGGGAAAAGTTCTTGACATTGTAGGTGTAAGGAGATGGTGAAGAAGGCATCTTTGAGGTCTAGCACTGAAAAATGGAAGTATAGGTGGGAAACTGGTAGAGGAGGGTGCAGGAGTTTGGAACTACAGGAGGTATTTTATGAATGGCCTTGTTAAAGGCTTTAAAGTTTTGTACTAGTATGTATGTACTATTGGGTTTTAGTACTGACAAAATAGGAGTGTTATAGAGAGAGTTGGTTCATTTAAAAAACCCACTTAAGAAGACTCTCTTGATAAGTGGTTTAAGCACTCTTATGTATTTGGAAGCTATTAGGGACTGTGGAACATAAGTGAAGTTTAAAGGATTCTTGAGGTGTAATAGAATCTGAGTCACATGAGTGGTGTGCGTCAGATTGGAAGTGCCCCAAACAATGGAGTTTACTAGAGATGTTGGGAGAAGAAGGTTAAAAGTGGGGGAATTGGAGATGGTAGTTTGGGATTGAAGTATCAGTACAGTGGGATGAGTGAAGGTATGGGAGTTTAGTTTTTCTAACAGAAGTCTGCCCAGAAGAGCAACCGAGCAGGTAGGAATGATGAAATAGTTGTGTGTAAAGAAAAATGTCAAATCAGCAGGCAATAGGGCCTGTCTGTAAAGGTTGTGATGGCTTACCATCAACTCCCACCACAGAGAGCTCTCACCATGAACATCAGCCAACAAATTGAATAATGATGCTATTAGTGGCCCCTGTGTCAATAAGGAAAGAAAGCATTTTATGTGAAAATTCCAGCAAGACTCATGGTTTTGCCATGGGTCTCGCTGATGGGGGCTGTGGACCTGTACATCCTCTCTAGCAGTGAATTGAAGCAGGCCAACCAGTGATGAATTTGGCAGTGTAGGAGGGTATTTGTGCTTATAAGGTTATTGAGGTGGATGAATTACTTACTCTCTGGTGGACAGGGTAGTCCCACTTGCTTTCAGGTGGGGCATGGCCCTGATGGCAGGTTTAGGTTTGGGCAGTGTCTTGCCCAGTGTCCAAACTGGTTGCATTTGAACCCAGGTCCTGGAAGGGGTTGGGTCTCTTTTGTTTTCTTGGCTCCCATTTCCTGTGGTGGATTTCTCTGAGCCCCAAGTGCCACCATGAAAAATTGGCCTTGAAGTTTGACCTGGAGTTTTATTCTTTCCCAATCACATTTAATTTTTAGTTTTTATTTATCTAGTTTCTTTTGAAAAGTTAGTTTTTTTATTGGTACCGGGATTGAACTCACAACCATGTGCTTGCAAGGCAGGTGCTTATGCTGCTGATCTAAATCCCCAGCCTGAGTTAATTGGTCTTTATTGTTGTAGACATGGAAGGTGATACCTAAAAGCTCTTGTGGAGATTGAGGGACTAGGTTAGACTTTTTGAATTTAGCTTGTATGTCAGGTGCCAATTGAGAGATAAAGTGAGAATTGATGAGAACTTGTCCTGAAGGAAAGGCCACATCAATGTGAATATACTTTTGAAGGGGCTCTGTGAGCTAAGACAGAAATGAAACTGGATTTTCATCAGCTCTTTGTGTTTTTTCTCTCAATCTCTGATAATTTACCTGTTTGTGAGATATTTTGTGTAGGCCCTTAATAAGGCATGCAGTCATTTTTTTTTCATGAGGTCAGAGCCATTTGTTTGATAATTTCTGTGTGGGTCTTGAGGCAGTATGGTTTCTACACCAATGGGAAAAGAGTGTTCTTTTTATGAATTTCATCTGCTATGCCTTGAGCCACATGCCATAAGGAACTGTTTTGAGTAGAGGATAAAAAAGCAGAGAGAATCACGTGAATTTCCTGATAAGTTAGTTTGTAGGCCTCAAAAGTGAATTGGAGATGTTTAGTGAAATGGAAGGAATAATCATCAAAGGAATCTAATCATTCAGAAATGTGTTAGTGGTCATATATAGAGCTGGAATTATGAACATTGATGTGTCTTTCAGTTTTGGCAACCTCACAGAGGGGTAGAAGAACATGTGCTTTAGTTTCCATATGGGTGAAACAAGGATCCTAAGATGGCATTGGGGAATTGAAATCAGAGGAAGTAGGGAGGTGGAGTTTGGGGAACTAAAGATGTTGGAAATGAGGTGATGTCAGAGGAAATGACATCAGAGGAAGGATCTGGTAAGGAAGTAACATCAGAGTGAGTAGGAGGGTGGAGTTTAGGAGGACCTCAGGATAGAGTATGATGGGTACAGGGAATGAGAAAAGGAGTCAGAGTTGGGTAAAGTGAAGTGGAGCTCATGGTGGTTATAGTGGGAATAGATGTAGCAAGTGGTGTAGTCATCTAATGTGACCTTGAAATGATGAGGAGGAAGAAGGTGGGGGCCTCCATGTGAGTTACTGTGATAGGGGGTGGAGGCATTTCATCAACTGGGTCTGAGAAACAAGAAGGGGGAGTGTCACAGTGTTGAGCTGATAAGGGAGGAGAACCTGTGGAAAGAGCCAAAAGAATTTGGGAGGCCTTGCAAGTTTGGGTTAGGTCAGGGCATACCTGCAGCTCAAAAAATATCTTAATATAGGACACCTCACCCCACTTTCCATTCCTGTGGCAGTAGTTATCTAAGTCTCTCAGAATATTAAAATCAAGCATATCTTCTGCAGGCCATTGTTCAGAGTCTTCCAGACTATAAGCAGGCCATGCCATTTGATAGAGAAAAATAAGTCTTTTTGACCAGAGGATCTGTTTTATCCCTAAAGTATCTAGGTGTTGTAGAAGGCAGCACAGAAGAGTGGTTTTGTCAGGTAAATATTGATTGTTACCCATGATTTTTTTCAATTAGAAAGGTGAGCTGGGGTTAGGAGGGTTGGGTGTCAGTGGAAAATTGTCACCCTACAGTGAGATATGACCAAAGGTCCCAAAGGACATAGGGCAGTCCCAACAGTGAATTCACCAGTCATCATCAGAGAAGAAAAAAGGGAATCCCAAAGAATGTAGAGAAGGTGGAGGGATATCCTGATGTGGCCATGATTTATGGACAGGAACCTCAAAGTAGAATAGTGAAAGGCTCACCTTAAACCTGATGAGATTGAAGCCAGTGTTGACTGTTGGCTAGGAATGGCAAGGTGGAGGATTCCCCAATCAGTGAAGGAGGAAAAGAAAGAAAAGAAGTGATTTGTAGATCATGAGGAGCCTTAAACTGGAGGATAGATTCTCCAAGACTCACACAACCCCCAGCCACTGGAGTCATGGCACCAACTGATTGAGATAAAACTTTGCACTCAGTCTAAAGCATCACAAATATTAAAAGAGAGGAAACAACTAGATAGGAAAAGAGTTTAAGGAGGGCACAGAAGGAGTCACCACAAAGAAGGCAGTGGCAGTTCTCTGCAGACAAAGGACAGGTTCTGCCTGATATAGGGTCTTATGGGGAAAAGCTCTGGATACTGATGTGAGCTGATTTATTTAATGAGAGTTCAGAGGATTATGTAAACCCTTACATACATGAGTTTTGGCACAAACTTTTGGGAGAGAGAAGCCATAGGGGCTTCTGGGAAGAAGGAATTATGCATTATCATGGCACAGTTTTGAACCATCAACATGATGATTGTGCTATTTCTCATATGGAGGATCTAAAAGTTGGGAGAACTTTTCTTATCTTAGGCACACACCAATGATCATTTTCCTCTCTGATCTCATAATCATGATCAGAATTAATTAGGGACTTAGTATAGGATGTCACAGCAGAGGTTCTCTGATATTCTGGATCCTCATTGACCTCAGAGAGACAGGCCCAAAATAATGGCTTTCCTCTTAGACCACCTATCTATCTAATTTTTGATCTGTAAACCTCATTTGTTGAACATCCAAAGGAAAAGATTGATAATAGTACTCTGTGTTATCATCAGTAAGCTTAGCATTATTATTTAAATATGAAATACCTTAGGACATAAAATAGAACCATTATTTTTTTTAACAACTGTGAATGCTTTAATATTTAAAAATCTGTGGAATGTTAACTAACAGTTACACATTTCCATAGAAAATAATAAATCAAACCATATACAACATTATTGCATGACAATCATGATGACATTTTGTAACATGCCTGAATTTCCATTTAGAAATGAAATAACCCTTTTAGTCAATCATCCTTATCAAATACATAAGAAAGTTTTATCTAACTTGTTGATTTTTAGTGGCCTGTGCATCTCATATACTTTGCTACAGGCACAGTTTTCATGTGGAAAAAATTTGTCATTATAAACAACCATCATTTTGCATTTTAAAAAACAGTACATAGAAGCATGAATACATTAATACCATGAGATTAATAAAAGTCATTTTTCATGGCTATATGAAGCTTTTGTGTCAAAGCACCTTTAAATTAAAAACTTTATTATATTATTTCTTTTGATGATAACCAATGGAAACATATGACAGTAATATATTTTTATAACTTTAGTTGGGGTGTCTCCTATAAATATATGGAGATATCTGGGGCCTCCCATCAGTAAAAAAGAGTTGGCTAAATGTTACCTGGCAGATGCTTTTTTGTTCATCAATTGGAGTTCTTTCAAACAACCTCACCTCACCCACGGGATTTTTGCTTAACATCTTAATAATTTTTTGATGACTTAAGAAAACTCAATCACATTTAACACAGTATTCTTGAACAATGAGAGACTCTCAAGGTATGATAAACCATAATATGCATTACGTTTACACAACCAAACTTAGCAACATTTTGAGTAGCGGGGATCCCAAGTGGAAGCATGTTCTTATTTGTTGACCACTCTATGACCCAAATTTAACTTTGATTAAAAGATCCCAAAATGAAAAAGAAATAAAAGAGAAAAAAAATTTTGAGCTGAAATAAAAGAAATACCAGTTCACATTAAAGAAAAATGGATAGACATTTTGAAGTGCCATCCATCCTGGTAAGTGGCATGAGCAAGATATGGGTGCACCAGGGAGAGAACAAGTTAGCTCTCCCAAGATTCAGCTATGCCAAAACTTGGGAGACTGACCAAGAAAATAATGAGCCATCCTTCCTGGTAAGTGGCATAATCCACAGAAACACCAAGGACAGAATGTTAACCTACTCTAACTTGTGGGTGCATGGCCTTAGAAACATATGTCCCATGTCCCTTGCCCAGACCCATTAGCAACTGGATGGTTTTAAGGTCAGCTGGAATTGATAGAAACCAATTGCTTGTATTGTTTCACTGATTATGCTGACCTGAAGCCAGAGGTCTGAGCATCTCTTGGGAGGGTGGGGTGACAGTATACAATATAGCAAATGTGGGGGATTTCTTTCTGTCTTCACTTTGAAGCCCAATATTGTTTTCACTGTCTTGATTTGTTCTGAATAATTGTAATGCTCTATTCAATATTCTGTTTTGATTGGTTTTATAGTGTTCTGTTTTTGGTTTGATTTTGCTATGGCTGATTGAATGGACAACTATTGTAAAGATAACAAGATATATTATGGTACCTATTGTTACACTGGTATCCAGCTCTGAAGTTCTGTAAAATTTCACTCCATTGTCATAACTGGCTTTGTTCTGTCTTGTTTTGTTGTATTTTACTATCTTTAATATAAAAAGACAGAAAATTTGTACATATTTGCACAATTATACAAAAAAAACCACACAACTTGTCAGTGTCTGCAAGAACACTCTAAGTTCCTAGGGTCTGTTTATAAACATATATCATGCCCCTTTACTGAACTAGCTCATTTCTTATGTACCATGTTGCCAGGGCTAGAAACCTGTTCATCTTCAGTATCATTCCTTCAGGGCACTTCTCAGGCACTATGAGCCCTTGGGCACTTCTGTATGGGCACTTGTGCTTTCAACTCTGCATGTGTGGGCAATCACTAGCTCAGAAACTTTCAAAAACAGCTTAACATACTGGACAAACAAACAGATACACAGGCAGACAAACATCTCACAAAATCAGAATGCACTCAGATATATTTTTAATCAAATTGAATTATAATAAATATTTACCATTAAATAATTTGTTACTATAAATAGACTAGTCAGATTTGCTGTAGGTCAATTAGTAGAAATCTCTTGTAAAAAGAATTTGGAATGGACAAAGTTATCCATAATTAACATATATTTTTGTCACAGGACTCAGCATACACTCCTATCATCAACCTGCATCTTTGGTTTTGTTTTTGATTACCATCTCCTGGAAATTCTGGATCAATTAAGATTGGTTCTAATTTCATACTTTTCTGTGTATTGGGGTGTGGTCTCCAAGGTGTCATTGCCATGTAACTGGGCATCTACCTCTTGAAAGATGGAATCAACTCCTTTTCTGGTTTTGGGTGTACAATACAGACAAACAGTATGTCCTGCACCCAGATAGGGCATTCAAGCTGGGAAAATACAAGCATTCCCTCTATGCCAGACAAATAGTTGTTTGGGACCTTTCCATTGTCCAGTATGAAAATACTTCCAAACAGGTTTTCCTAACCAATTTTTTCTTTATCTGATTAAATTGACATTCTGCTGGTGTAATTCCATTCTTAGTAGAATTTAAAGAGTTAATAGTATATACTTCCAAGTGAAGCCTAGTTTGAGGTATAAATTTTGTAGATAAAATTCAACTTTTTGGTTTTTGTAATAAAATTTTGAGCAAGTTTAACAGCACAAGGTATAAGCATTTTAATGGAAAATGGCATGGGAAACAGTAGCCAGTTGAACAGTGATTGAGGGAATAACATTTCATGGCTGTGGAAGACAGCTAAAGTAGTAAGATCAAAGGAGTGGAAGTGTAAGCCTCCTTTTCTGCCCTACACTGTAAGCAGGTTACAGTTAGAGTGGATGCTTCATGCACACCATCTCCATGTCCTGTTCTTGCACACTAGAAGGATGCCTCCAAAGACAGAATACCAGCCTCCCAAATAAGCCCAGCTTCCATACTTCAAGTTGACACATGTATCAACCATTGCAATCTACCTTTGTCAACTTGGTAAACAAACACATTACTTTAGCCAGTTTTTAGCTACAAAGACATGCTTATTTTTAACACTCCACAACTGGAACATTTTAACACAGATTTAACAGTCCTTAAGAACCAGTATTCAGTATGTCAACTTTACATTACAATTGAACCATAATATTTCTCCCTTACAGATGAAACAAGCAACATTTTTCTTTATTTTCTCATTCTCTTTCAGTCTGTCACCCCAGGAAAATGGGAAAGAAGAACCTGCTCAATCAACATTGTTTCCCCATTGCCCTTCTCTGGGCTAAATTCCTGGATGTGAGCTTTTCAGTTCTTTCCCTTGCCTTGAGGTTCATGAGAAGTAGTGACAGGAACAGAAAGCAGTTTTGTCCTGTTTTACAACCTTGTAAAACTCTGGAGAGATCCAGATTCATTGGTGCTGACTTTGTTTTTCTCCAGTCTTGATCTAACCTGTTCCCTCATTCCAAGTATGCAAATTTTCAATTCCTTCTTCTGGAAACAGATAAATTCAAGAAATTTAGCAAGCTGTGTAGTGTCAATGTAATGAAATTTAAAAACTTCTATAAGAAAAAAGATAATATCTAGGAAAAGTAGAGTTTCATTGATCATGAATTTGAAACAAGTATCCCTGAGGTAAACAATTTTGAGAAACACCAGAGCAAGAATTGTTGTTTGTGGCTCAGTTAAATTATCAGCATGGCAATTGTTCGGTCATCTGTTTTTCCATTGGACTTCTTGTAGTCAAAGTTGGAAGGAGAACAGTTACATAAAGGAAAAAAATATAATATTATTTTATGATGGTCACCCAGATTAAAATGCTAAAAAGTTCAGGAAATCTGTCCAGAACACTGAAGATCTAGAAAACCCAGCCAAGGGCCTGGATCACAGAATAATATCCTGCTTGAGTCCAGCTGAAGACCTGGGGTCCATGACAGTGCCTCCCATTAGTTAATCTGAAAGTTGAGAGCTCACAACAGTGTCTCATGCAAGTCCGTTTTACAGATCTGTGCTGAGAAGATCCAAAAGTCAGTGGTGGAAGCTAGAAAGTCTATCTCAGTGGGCTGAAGAATCTATGCCTGTAGGTGAGGTTTCTGTAGTGGAACCCAGAAGTGATGTTCAAAATAAATATCCGGGTTCTCCTAAAAATTACCACAGACATCCTCAGTGATGACAGTTCCTGAGCTTTTCTGATGCTGAGAACAACTGAGGACATATCAGCAAGTCAGTGTGAAAAACTAGTTCTGGAGATTAAACAGCACATACCTTCTCCTCTGGAGTCAGAAAATGATGCTCAGTTTTAGGACCAGAGCTCTGCACAAAGGGAACAACAGCCATTCTCAGCTACAAAGTTCTGAGCTTCTCCACTCCAATAAGAATGACCATTAAGAATGACCAAATTCATATTGGCTCATCCAGGAGAACAAAGAGCTCCAAAGACCATCATTTAGGAGAACCCACAATGCCCTGCTCTTCCTCTCCACATCTTCTTTTATGGTGACAACATTCAGGTGGGCCATCTACACTGCATAACATGTTGATTTAATTCAGCTAGTTAAATTGACCACAAGTTTTAAACCATAACAGGACTTGGTTTTAAAATAGTTCCCTCAGCCAATTTTCTTGTTTCTGTCTCAGCAATCTTATTAAGATACTTTCTAATTTAAACCCACAAAATAAAAGTAAACAGTGGAAGAAAGTGTAATACAGTTCCTTTTACATTTGTGTCTTGAGAATTTGTTTGCCCCAAGTTTAACAACTGGAAAATC
The DNA here is from genome assembly GCA_004027455.1 of Hydrochoerus hydrochaeris. NCBI lineage: Eukaryota > Metazoa > Chordata > Mammalia > Rodentia > Hydrochaeridae > Hydrochoerus > Hydrochoerus hydrochaeris. The sequence goes on from PVLA01013337.1 coordinate 10,984, forward strand.
AGGCCTATTTTTTCCACTTTTGTTTCTTGTGTGCCTATATCTCTCTGGCTACACTTAAACCTGTTTCTTTCTTTGACTTCTCTTAAGTCTTATTCTCCGTTTCCTCCTACCATGCCACTTTTTGTGCCCCACTGAGCCTATTTTTGTATTTCCAAGTATTACACCTGATGATCTTAATATCAATTCATTCCAGTGAATAATATTGACCATTACCAATTTTCCTTTCCCCTTTGTTGTGCACACAAGAGAAGTGTCCCCTCATCCACTATTTCTTCTCACCCTGCCCCCTTTTCAGGCACCATTTGCCATGATTAATGTGGTGCTTGAGGTTCCTGGAGTGACAGACTGTGAGAGAATGAGAAAATAAATAAAATCTGGGGTCAATGGAGCCCTTATTGTTCTGGTGGGAAAGCAGGACCTGCTCAACCACTACAGCATGTTCATTTATGTACTCAGAAAGATGATGTCAATTTCATCCCCACTGCCTAGCAACTCATTGCTTGCATTGACAAGAGGTTTGGTGTTTTTCTCAGCTGAAGCAACTTATACACATGGCTTACCTCAGGTGCTCTTTGTTCTTGAGACTGCTATGCCCTGGCCATGAACGTGTGTGCATTTTCTGCTACAATCACTAGAAACAGGAGGAGATCTGATCAAGGATAGCCAGAGAAGACTAATCACGTTCTTGTGCTTCCCAGGTAGCAAATAGAACACAGAAAAACAGAACACATTAGGTGGCTGATGGCATGTGGAAATATTGTGCACATGTCAGTGAGTGAAAGTGTGTGAGACAGACAAACACTCTCTGAACTGTGGTTTGGGAGCACATGACCACAGCAAGGGCCAGAGTTCTGAACTACTTTCCAGCACCATCCTCATATGGCTTAGGGCAGCATTGTAATGAGAGTTGTGATCACTGGTCTGCCACAGCTAAGAGGGACCTGAAATACCTTTGCTGGGAGTCTGTCAGTGATAGACAAAATGGTCTTTCTCTCTCTCTCTTTCTCTCTTTCCTTTTCTTTCTTTCTTTCTTTCTTTCTTTCTTTCTTTCTTTCTTTCTTTCTTTCTTTCTTTCCTTTTCTTTCTTTCTTTCTTTCTTTCTTTCTTTCATTCTTTCTTGTTTTTATATGTGGGTATGGGGGTAAAAATGAAGAAAAGAAAGGAATCAGAGAAAATCCACCCTGTTGGAAGTTATGATCAAAATCTTTAAGAAGGGATTTAGTGGAGACTCTGAACTAAGCTCACTTCCAGGGAACACTGGAACATGTGTGAAGCAGGATGACTTCCAGATTGAGTGGCCCAGTTCCATACTCAGAATTTGTAGCAAGTGTCTCTATCATTCTGATATAAAGAATGTTAAGAAACAGATCATCAGATGTTAGTCTTTCAGAAACCGCCTAACCATGTGTCACAGGGTAGCTTCTTTCTGTTGCTTAATTGCAAATAAAATGGTTTTGATTTGCCATTTCAACTTGCTTCTCTGAATTCCTAGTGATGGAATATAACATCTCACAGAGCTGTGCAAGGCAGGAAAGCTCCAGTGCACATCCCCAGACACAACAGTTAGGAAACAGCCTTGGCTATGAGAGTGTTACAAGGTCATATTAGAACCTACAAATATGGAACAAGAGAACGTTGTAACTTTCAACCTTTTAGATATTTGAAATATGAAGTTGATGTCTAACAATTGAAGAATGAATTCTAGAATATCAGAGCTTGAGAATGGGAAGATACTCCTTGAAAGGTTAGAAAATTCCTGTCAGGCAAATAGAAAGGCACATGTGTAGCCTGGGAATCCCACTCTACAGGGAAATTTTATAGAGCAATACTCATGTGGGTACAACATGGGTCACATTTATGATTAATCAACAAGTGTATCGATAGAATTACCTACATAATATTGAGCAAACGAGGAAATAAATCATGTAACAAAGGCATGTGGAAAGAACAGAGATTTTTGTCCAGGAAATGATTGGTACCAAGGTTTTGGTATTCCACTAGGATGACTGATTTCTATCTAGGTATTAATAGATCTAGAAAGACCTTTTCATCTTTCAAGGAAGTGCATAGTACTGATCATCTCATCTCTATCTTGAGGCCTTGTCTTTAACAGATTTTTTTCAAACCATAATTGAAATGCATGTCACCTTTTTCCTTGCTCCCTAGAATTCTTAGTCTGTCTGACAGTCTATAAAATTTCTATTTAATTTAGATATCTATAATAAGAGAAGATAGAAATGTAACACTTTAGTAAAAACAGCACATTTATTTCTAACAAAGTTACACACACACACACAAAAATGTACCATTCCTCCTCATGCATTCCTCCTTGCCTCCTTGTGGAGGCACAGCTGACAGGTCAATCTCCTTTAGGGAATGAGGCTCATGGATAAATAAACCATCTACATCATCATCTTTCTGAGATCATGACCATAGACCCCAGAACCTTAAATACCCAAACCTTGCTCTTGGATGTACAGCTGTGCAATGCCTATGTGCTGCTCAGTTTAACCAGAATGCTTCCCATAGGTGAATAGTTTATATTATCTTTATATAATAACATATTATAAATTATTTCTTCCCAATATGATAAAGATAATAAGTCAGCTTTAATTTAATTAAAATTAAACTAGCTTTGTAATTTAAAGTCATATATTCTATTAATGAATTTGTCAAGAAAAACTGATAGACAATATTTTTTAAATCATAAAGTTATATGTAAATGAGTGAAAGGTAAAACTATGATTATAAACACAGTAGGAAATGGATGCACAGGCCACAGAGAGGACAGTCAGAACCCAGCCTTTTCCTGTGAGGCAACAATATTCACTGACTGCTGGAGAAGAGAACAAGAAGTCTCCAAGAAGGAATACCTCCCTGCATATCAGTGTTATTCACAGGCCACAAAAGGGAAAAGCAGACCCCATCCCACTCTGACATGTGGGCTGGGAAACAAGAAGATCCAACCTCTCCCCACCCTCATAACTGGAGAAACAGAGGCCATGATGTTCAGTATTGAGGCAAAATGTTACATGATGCTTGGGTTATTTAGTGTTTCACTGACTGCAGTTCTAGGTCTGGTGTTCTGATCATCTTTTCTGAAGATAACAATACAGTGTGGCATCTGTTGGGGATCTCCTTTTGAAGCTGTTAATTTCCTATTATCTTGCTTTGGAGTCCTGTATCATTTTCATTATTTTGTTGGGTTAGGTTTTATTGTGTTTTTTTTAGTTTGATTTTGTGATATCAGATGGTATGGGCAGCTGTTTCAATGATAGCAAGATATATTATCTTACCCATTTTGGATTTACTATTTCTTGTTGAACTACTCTGTTGCATCCACTGTTTTATTTTCATTCATTTTGCTTCTTTCTGTTTTGTTTGATTTTTACTATGCCTGAAGTATCTGCAGCTACTTAGATGACAAGAGGTATTATGGTAAATGACTTCCTATTGTTTTGAAGTCTTGTGTCACTTACACTCATGGGTTTTGATTGGATTTATACTCTTTTATGTTGCTTGGTTTTATTCTCTTTAAAATAAAAATAAAAAATAAAAAGACAAATGGGAAATAAAAAAATTCAATAAAAAAATGAAGAAATTCAAAATTTGTTAACATTTTGCTTATATAATAGTGATTTCTCCAAATTATGTTTTGTGTATATAAAGATCATACGATTTGTTTAATACTGCATATTCAGTCTCATCATAATATTATATCCCAAACAGTGTAATCTAACATGATGTGTGTTATATTAATGCTTTCTTAATCAATACTTCCATGTGTTACATATTCTAAGGTACCGCAGCCTTCTCTAATTGAACTGAGTACTCAAAGCTGAAAAATGCACAAATACCAAAAAAAATTAAAGCAAATTCCACATGTACAGCTTGTAGAAGAAGGAGTTGACACTGGCCCAGTGAAATGGAGGTTCTCCCCAAAACTTGGGAGTCTTAAAATGTGCATTTTTCATCCATTATTAATTGAAAATATTAATACCATTTCAATTTATTTTGGTTTTAAAGTACTCTATGTTCTTTTATTAATGCTTCATCCCTCATTTTTGTTTCTGGTAGATAAAAAATTTCAAGTATTCACAATTAATTTTTTTTATCAATGCCTACTGCATATGTCTTTCAGTAATGCTTGTCAGCTCTCCATACAGTGTAGGATGTTCAAAACTTAATATGAAGAAACAAGGAGAGTGTGTCCCTTTTCTGCTCAGATATGACAGAATAGTAAAAAGCACAGAAAATTAGCTAGAAATAACTCGTGACTTCTGATTGCAAACCACACAAAATATGATCATTTCTGTAGACATGGAAAGATATGGCATGCTGTGGTAACTGTATTTGCTACCTATGATGAAAACTATATCTTGATTCATCCATGGGTTTCTGATCATCACATCTTTGAAGCCAATTTATGAATCTTTTCAATTTGTACAGAGAAGATGCCTACCAATTTGTTGATTTTCCCTAATGCATTTGAATGATTCAGGAAATGTTTTGAGGTTGTCCACTAATAGAAACAAATTATTCTCAACTCTAAATGTATTTCTTCATTGTACATTCCAGGAAACATTCTTTTTGGGTTTTACTCAAAATTATATATATTACCCAAAATACATGAATTGTGGAGATGTGCTCTGAAACAGTAACAGTTCTATATTGTCCATTTGAAACTGTTAACTGTCTAATCTAAACATAAACATAATGAATTAAACAAAACTCACCTCACTAGCACATATGTTAGAAAAGAAAAGAGACTTGAAATTGTTATTAGAATTCCAAAAATCAGGGAAAAAAGTCAAAATTACAATGAATCTTTTGTGTGAAATACCCAGAATAGAAAATGCATGGGTTTTTAGAAACAGATTGCAGGGACTGAAGAAAGAAGGAATGGGGAGGAATTACATGGCTGGATCTTTGTAGAACAGGAAAGGTTGCAGAACAGTAATATAAATTCTGGAATGTAAATTTATTCTTAACTCATTTATTTTTTTCTAAATATTATTGAACTAGATAAAGCTTTATTTAAAGTATGACATTCTACTGATTCTAACTATCTTAGAAATTATGTCACTTATTTTCCAGTCCATATTTTTTATACTACCCATACAAGGGTAAAAGTTTAAAAGTTTTAGTACACTGTATAAATTATAAAATGCTTCTTCATTTCTGAAATCCAATAAATGTGTTATATAATTTTACATGTGCATATTTCACTATTTTCATGCCATTGGTGCCACCATGTCCACATTGTTTCATGCCATTTGGTGCAACCATGTCCACTTTCTTGTCCCTAAAATCTCATCATCAGTGATGAAATTCTGAACATTATGAACAATAGTTATTTTAGAAATAGTATATAGTATAGTGTAGTATAGTATAGCATAGCATCATGTATTAACTGACATTTCCATTTTTTAAAGAACTAGAAACTTGATTATAAAAGTAATAATAGTGAAAGGCAATTTGTGAAAAACAAAAAGCAATTTAAGACATATTAATTTAAATATTTGCATACCACCAACAGATAATGTCAACATTTTGTTTCTGTCATTGCCGCATGCATTCTGTAGGGAGTTATAACATTATCTTGCATATGTGAACAGATAAATTGAAATATGCTATATATTCTTTCTCTAAATTAATGAAATACCTACTGCTTAAACTCAATAGTAGTATTTATTACCAGGTAACACTGTACAGATGGGGTTTTATTCTTCAAATAATTATTTTACTCGAATGTTACTGTGCATTCCCTCTGTGCATGCACTCATATAAACAAATTCATTGAGTTACACAGACCTCAATTCTGTGCTGGGCCCAGGGCTTGGTGAGTAGTGTGTTTTGTTGAGTGAATAGACTCTGAATGATTAGTACCTGATCTTACGGTACTAAAAAATGAAAAGTACACAAAGCTTACAAAATTATGATGTCTACTTAACAAGCTAATATTTTCATAGGAAATATCTGTAGCAATCATCCTTCTAAAATGAACCTCTTGAAAATCCAATCATTTGATTTAAAAACAATGTGAAGCCTTAAACGGTAACATTCTTTCTCTCTTTCTCTCTCTCTCTCACTCTCTCTCTCTCTCTAACACACACACACACACACACGAAGCACACACACAGACAGACAGACACAAAATCACACATGGTCACAGGAAATTTTATATATTTATTTTAAAATACCATAAAAACACAATCATGAGAGACTGATGCAAGAGAAACATACAGTGAAGTCCCACCTGAACAATGTAAGGACTGCTCAAGACACTTTATCTTAATTAATTGACTGATTAATTATTAATACCTGTATTTTGGGGATGTAACAGTGTGAAGGCCCTAGGATTAATGCTTTGCATCTCAAAGAACTGAAAAGCCTTTTTGCTCATCCTCTGTGCCTACTGTTATGTTACAATTACATACAGCATAGCAGCTTTATTCACAGCTGTATCACTTTAATGAACTAGAAAACTTCTTTGAATATTATACTACAATTGATCTCTCTACCTCAAGGAAGCACAGTTTTTAATTTTTCATTCATTAATGCATTTATGTTACATTGAAAATTAAGGAGTACCAAAAAGTCTGAATTTTGAAGATAAATGGAGACATTCTGTGGAGGAGACCTATGATATTTCAGGACTTATAGTGCATGAGACCTTAAACAAAGACATCTGGATATCTTTTTTAATGTACTATGAAGAACATATTTTACATATTTGTTCCTCAAACTGTAAATCAAGGGATTCATCATTGGGATGACCAAGGTATAAAATATGGAAGCCACTTTGTCAGTATCACTGGAGTGACTGGACTTGGGCTGCACATACATAAATATCAAAGTCGTGTAAAACACTGTGACCATGGTCAGGTGGGACCCACATGTGGAAAATCCCTTGTGCCTGCCCTCTGCAGAGTGCATCCTGATAATGGCTATGAAAATGAACATGTAAGATACAAGGACAACAGAAAGATAGGAAATCAAGTTAATAATGGATAAGCTCAAAAGTATCACCTCAATTTCATGAGTATCTGAGCAGGCTAGTGATAACAAGGGGAGACAGTCACAGTAGAAATGACTGATTACATTGTGTCCACAGAAGGACAAAGTGAAAATCTTTATGGTAAGTAGAAGTGACACAAAGGTACAGTAGACATAGGGAATTGCTAGTAGTGCCCAACATCGTCTTGGTGACATGATGACAGTGTAGAGGAGAGGGTTGCAGATGGCCACATAGCAGTCATAGGACATAGCAGACAGTATAAAAAGTTCACTAATAATGAATAAGATAAAGAACGCCATTTGTACAGCACAGGAATGATAGGAGATTGTATTTTCATCTTCAACAAAATTTACCAACATTTTTGGCCACACAGCTGTAGAATAACCAAGATCTGTAAAAGCTAGGTACCTGAGAAAAAAGTACATGGGTGTTTGCAGCCTTGAGTCCACCTGGGTAAGTATGACCATGCCCAGGTTTCCCACCAGTGAGGTTAGGTAGACAATGAGGAACAGCACAAAGAGTGGAGCCTGCCACTCAGGATGATCTGTGACGCCCAGCAGGATGAACTTGGTCACTGCTGTGAGGTTGAGATCCTCCATCTGCATTTAAGACAGCACATATTCTAGACAGAAATAATAGAAAAATATTTTCATGAGGGAGATTAATTGTGCAAAGCCAGTGCAAATAAGAAGTACCTTAACTTTCAAGTGTAGATTTTATGATATTAATGCACCATTATCAGGTGATATTACACAAGTAGAAAGGTAAATGGACTAGTTGTTCTCAAGAAAGATGTTTTGGATCACCAGAGAACACTTTCTACATCTAGAGACATCCTGGTTGTCACCTACGTGAAGTGGATTTCTACAGTCACCTATGGGTTAGAGGAATACAAATGAACCATGCATCTTAGTACATTGACTATGAATCCATAAACATTAGCCAAAGTAGTAAACATTTTCTAAACTGAAAACAATAACCTGAAGTAATAGGTAAAAATAGAGTCAGGTGGAGATATAGATGCAGGTCCATGGGACAAAATGGTAAACCTTAAGTTTGGTAAAAACCGCATATTACATAAGGGTATAATTGATCATATTCTTCTTTAATACTTGACTCTCATTTATATACTTACCATTACAGTGTAGTTACTTATTCACTTCATTTTGTGAAATCACATTAAACAAATGCCAATGACTTATCATAATGTGCTGGCAACAAATTTCAAACATAAATACAATGTTTAAACTGTGGCAGCTGTGTTTTCAGACAATTCTCCATTAAAATATATATAGTTACATGTGTTACAAGTGAAATTGCTGACATATATCATAGATGTATGAATAAAAGACTGTAGGCTCACAGTGAAAATTACCTATTTATGAAAAAAGCATGCCTGCAGAAATATGCATGTTTGTATATATAATCGATATTATACGTTAAACTATTGTACAAAAAGTTTCATTTGGGGAGTAATTTAACTAAATATATTTAATTACCCACTCTAAATAAAAATTTTCCTAAAGCGTTGTTGAGAAGGATGATAGTTGATTAAATGAATCAGAGTATCCAGAGACCTGAAAGTTGTTCTCTATGACTATGTACACATTTTCCTTTTGTATTACTTTTATTTTTTAAGTAGTAAGAGTGCATTGCCCCAAAGAAGTTTTCTGTAAATATGCACATGCACACTCTTCTGCAACTGGATTTCCTTTCTTTGGCATAAAACTTTATGCAGATGAAGGGCTGATGAAGTAGAATAAATACATACTGTACATCCCACTCCTGATCCTGTCACACCTGCCACTATGCCATGATTACAACCGAATGAAGAGTACACTGTTGTTTCATATTACTCATTTCTTTTTTGTAGATATTTTAATAAATCTGTAATATAAGGTGTTTCAATATAAATTTACTTAATTTCTAAATATCCCTGTAAGTAATTATCATTATATAACTAAACATATATACTTATTTAATGTAATTTACTGGTACTACAAATTTAATAAATATATACATTTTGTAAAACATTTCTGATGGAACAGAATACTACACAGACTCAAGAAATACACTAATGCCAAGACTTATATGGATCTTGGACAGGATCTCAAATCTTCCTATAAATCAAATTCATGAGAAATAAATACAAAACCACATAACACATAGAAATACATATGTAAGTGAAATGTTATTCAGATATCTCTAAAATTCCAGAGATTAAAAAGCATATCATACAAATGTATGCAATTTTTGACACAAAATGTATCACTGTAAAAGGTTGAAACACTTTTTTTCTAAACAAGGAAAATAAATAGAAACAGCAAGCACACTTTATATTTGAAATTTTAGGGATAATATTCTATTAGTCAAGTGTAAAGAAATGATATTATGCACATTAAATACAAATCTCAGTAGGCAAAGCTCATTTTACCTTGCACAGAATGTCATTTACATCACTGGAGCTATCTGCTGTCTAGCCTCACCACTAACAATTTATATTTGTGAAAATATTTACAAATGACAACATTAGAAGAATGAATTAAATACAACAATTAAGAAAAAATATTGCTTGGGTTAATTTGTAATCATGAAAACTCAAACAGGGTAAAAGTATTAAATGTAATTGCCTAATTTTCTATAAATAAAAATTAAAAACCTCTCAGCTCCCTTGAAGATCAATGAAGCAGGAAAATGCCTTCATAGATAATTTGTTTTATGGAACATTTTAATTTTGTTTTTTAAAAGGTTAAATTTATTCAAACCACTTTGCAAAATAGAAAATATTTTAAAATAACAATAAATTTACATGCTTAAACCCTCCTAAACCTCTACTAATGTTTTTCACCTCTTTATTTGAAGGTAAAACTCCTACTAAGATTCAAAATCTATCATGGTTATCTGTTTTTTTACATAATCACCAATGTGAATTTATTTCTCTATGATTCCCCACAAAGCACTTAGAGCAAATAAATATTAGAAGAATGTCAGTATAGGATACTGACTCCCCACTGTTTCAAATTCTAACTTTGAGAAAAAATCTGGGGATCTTTATTTCTGCTTCATCTCATATCACTTTTGGCCTCCTTTAGCCAAGACAGTGTTCAAAAATATATGACTCTATGTACATATTTATAATGTAAAAAATTAAAAGTCATATAAGCACACACAATGTGTGTTGCAGGTACTTATTCTCTCAAAGTATCTGAAACTAATCTTTAATACGAGCCAAAAGGAGAATTACTACCACTTCTCAGGAACTTACAGGGTAGTACAAAGCACACACACAAACTTTGTCAAGAATGCTCACCTAACTTGGATGGTTAACCTTGTCAAGCTATGAGCTTTTGTGTAGATATTGGTAATATACACCAATGTTTGCATCACCTATAATTAAAATTCTCTCCTGGTTTTCCCGTGTGTTTTTTAACAATGCTGTTGAAAAACAAATTATGATTTTTTTAAAAAAATAAGACAATGCCCAAGGTAAAGTCAAGCAATTGGTTGATTATCCTTGTAACATCTGAGAGCTTAGTGAAATGTCTGGAGGCAGTCTGCTGTCAGGGACAGCATAGAAAGATTGTGAGTTCATGAATTAATTTAAAGAATGGCTTAGAACTCAACTTAATTTTTGCCTAAAAGAATTATTACAGTTTTAAAAATATATTAAAATCTTCAGTATTCTTGCACCAAGATTCAAAATAATCTAATTGTCAAAAAAACTAAATATCCATTGATAGAGTAATGGGTACATAAAATGTAGATTAAACATGTAGTACAATGTCTATTATCCTTAAAACCAAATTCTTCAATATGTGATAACATAGATGAATAACGAGATTATTATATGAAAAATAATTTCCCAGTCACTGGAGGACAAATACTACAAAAAACTTCAATTACATAAAATATCAAAGACACTCAAAGGTAGAAAGTCAGACAGAAGTCTGATAATTGAAAAGGTCTGAGAGTTGGAATAAATAAGGAGCTATTCATAAACAGTCATGAGGACACAAGTCTGAAAAATGTATAAATTCCAGGAATGTGCTTTGAAGCATTGTGTCTGTAAATACAGCTCTTCCCTGATTTAAGAGACATCTCACTGGGAACATTTATACTTGTAAAGAACTGAAGAAGAAGGCCAAGTGTCTAGTTTACCTTTTTAAGGTAACTGCAACAGTAAAGTTAGCTTGCTGTGTTTCAGTTCTTAATATTTTCCATCATATGCTTGTGTCAAATATAAGACATATTTTGTAGGAACTGGAAACAAACAATACTTAAGAACAACCTCTTTGAAAAGGAACTCATTTGTAAGTCAATGACTTACTGCACATCTGCAGTTAATGTTCTATATTTACTGTTAACAAAAACAAAATAAATTCTTTAAAAATATGCTGTATCTCATATGAATGTCAAAAATATTTTTAATTTAAAATTCAAGGATTCAAATATCACCTTAAATACAAATGTTTTCTGTGAAATACCCAGAATGTAAATTCAAAATACATAGAGATGGAGCACAGTGGCTGCAGGAAGTGGAGAAGAGAGACAAATCACTTGGCAAGGTTTTGCTCTGATGGAAATATACAGAACTTGAAATGCTGGTTCTTACACAACATGGCGAAACTTTTCATTGCATCAAAAGAGTTAAAATAGTTTATTTCATGCTATGTGCATTTTAACTTGCATTAACTGTGCTTATAAATGGTTGACAACTTCATTTTTTTGAATATAAGTACTTAATTTTGGTTGGGGCTTAATTCAGGGTTTCAACACCAGGCCAAACCATGAGACTTCATATTGTATTTTTTATTTTGAGACAGGGTCTGTCTACATTTCTGTTACTCAAGTTAGGCAAGGTCTTGTGAACATCCTATCCCTGCCATCAAGAGTGCTGGGAAAACAGCAGTACACTACCATGCCTGGCAAGCTGCCTGCATGTTATGTATTTTGTCTACTACATACATAACATTTTAAAATTAGTTTATTAATGTCAGCTAAATAGAAGTTTCAAGATTAGTGGAATCACAGTAGTATCTTTCAGACATTATAAAACTTTTAAAATGTATAATACCCTAAGTTAATTCTATTAATCTTAAGAATTCTGATGGAAACAAAAAGATACTCTATACATCCTTAAATTGAAATGTATTCATTTTCCTAAGGTATACTATGTAAGAATACATTGTATTTACACTCTGCTATTTTGTCATTGCTCTGAATAAATACTCAAAACATAAAGGAGAATTTAATTTTGGCTCACAATTGCAAATTGTCTGGCCCATGTTTACCTGATTTCAAAGAAGCAAAGGCATGATGGAAGAGTATAGATTGAGAAAGGTGCTCGGTGCATGACAAGCAGAAAACGAGAAAAGGGAAATCAAAAAGTAGGAACACACCTTTTCAGTTCATGCCAACTGTGACCTAATCTTTAAACAAGGATTTGGCTGCCAACAGCAGATTGAGTTATGAAACTGTGCCTCATTGATTAAATCATGTTGCACAAGCTCCATCTATGAATACAGGATACATTTGGGGCACATTTCAGAGGTAAACCCACAGTACTCATATTAACCAGTGTTTTTAACACAAAATCATGTTTTACACAGCTGGTGACCTTAGAAGTCCTTTCCTTTTTCAATAAATTCTGGCCCTGCTCTTGTACATTATTTTACAATCTACCTTTTGTCAAAGTTAACTATATGTTCTTAACTTGAAAAATATTGTCAACATTTGCTTATGATACATAATAGAGTCATCATGAGAATTTCATACTCATGTGCATTTTGTCTTAATTCAGGTTACTTCCTCTACCCTACTTCCCATTCCCTCCTATTTTCCTCATCTCCACAAATTCTGCCTGTTTCCTGTCATTTGATTTTTTTGAGCTTTAATTTATCTGTGTTTTGAGTTTCTCATATAAAATAAATCATGTGACATTTAACCTTCTTTGTCTGATCTATTTCATTTAAAATTCTGGTCCTTTGCTTCATTCAATTTGCTATAGATTCATCCTTCCTCATGGCTAAGACTCCACTATGTATGAATAACACATTATTTTTGTTTATTCTTCTGTCAGTGGATATAAATGCTGCTTCTATGATTTAGCAATTGTGAATTGTGCTGCTATAAACAGGAGAATGCATGTATCACTGTAATATGTCTTCAATATTTTCTGAAAGGTAGACAGTGGTGGTATGACAGTATCCAGTGGAATTTCTAATCTAGTTTTTAAAGGATTCTCCATGCTTATTTTTGTATTGATTTTATTAGTTTACAACACAATTAACAATATAGAATAGAATTACATATAAAAACATAATTCCAAATATAATGAAAATGAAGTAATAAATCTCTTGAAGACATGAGAAAAGATGACTTTCTCAACAGAATCCCATTAAACTCAACATTTCTGCAATCTTCCACTAAGTCCACAAAATAATCACAGAAATGCTACATAAATTTTCATAAGCACACTATGCAATATATTCCACTTGCATATTTTGATATTGGTTTTGTACCCTTAATTATACATTATTTGAATCAGGGGAATATACACATTTATTTGAAATTTGCAAATTGCTTAAAAAATAACATTTGTATTCCCAGGATCACAGTAAAATTATTTTTTTGTCCTCTAACCATCATTTTGAGGCCAAAAGATTTTACAATTGTAATCTCTGAATATGTGTGTTTGATATGGATTTACAGTTATAATTTGTATGTCATTATTATAATACATGATTTAAAAGTGGATTCTATCTTTGTATATCTTTTCCTCTCTATGTTTTCAAGTACACTGTGATTTAAATTATTTAAGTAAATATATAGTTGTGACAATTGTTCCTAGCCTGGGTCTTGTTGTTTTCAAATATTTGTAATTATTCTTTGTGATTCAAACTTATACATATTAGTGCTCAAAATACACCATAGTCTGTATTTTAGAGTTTTGTTGAGCTTTTAATCTCATTTTAAATGATATATGCAAGTACAGAAAAACACATTCATTAGATTCATTCTAATGCCATTATTTGGTTGCAACCATAATAGATATCAAAAGCCATGGATTATTTGTAATATTTGAAGGCAAGAAACACATGACATCAAAATGGACAGTTTTCCATTGTGATAATTTTTCCATCAAGAAAATATAACAGTGCATAGTACAGAGGTATCTTGTGGTAGACATTCTGCATTTATATTGTTTCTCTGGCATTTAAATCTATGAATATTATTTAATAAAAATCATTTTAGTTACATTGATGTGTTATGCAGACCATGTACAGTGGTAAATGAATGTAACAAATTCATGAGGCCCAAAATGGATGCATAGTAGAAGTTGAGAAGGGATCAAAGTAAAGCAGAGACAAAAATATCACTTAACCTCATCTTTGAAAGAAACATTTGATTGTGGTAATAGTGTGGTGTGGCGAAAAGCATGGTTAACTCTTAGCACAGCACACATATTTTGCTGCGCCATTACTATTGGGCCTGCACAATGAGGTTGGGCGGCATCCATCAGACCATATAGTTCAAAAAGAGTCAAAATAAAACAGTGCCAACAAAGGTGTAGGTCAGGCCTCTAGGAAATCTCATGAGATTTGGTGTGGGTTTTGTTCTCACTAGGCATAATATTTTGCAGTCATTTTTATAGGAAACTCGGTATTGTGAATATTTTTGTACTTTGAATTTAAAGTATGATCTTGATTAATCATAATGTCTAGTCTCTAAGCTCCACCAGGGAATAAAAATTAGTTTTATGCCAGTTCTGTGAAAATATAATTAAAAATGGAGGGATTGTCTCTTCCCCATTTGTCCCAGTAATGACACCAGTGGTTGAAGGATATGATCTGTGGTTTGTGAACATGAGGATTGAAATTAAATTGCTTCCTGGCCCTAAGGATGTGCTACAGGCAGAAATGATTCTATGGAAAATAACCTGAGCATGCTGGACATTAACTGTGAACTCAGGTCACTGAGGCATATGAGTGATGGAAAATAAAATTGATGATGAAAATCTTTCTGAATTCATTCATTTTCTTAAAATATTAGTGCAGGTTTGCAGTCCTTGGAGTTTAAAACTTCTGGAAAGGCTGTTGGGAAATTTCTGACAACTATTGAAGGGAGTGTAAACTGCTGTAAATGCTATGAAAATCAGTATAGAGATTTCTGAAAGGACTAAATTTGGAAACCCTGTAGGACCCAGCTGTTCCCTACTTTCATGTTCTTGATAGAGGTTAGGACATTATACTACAGTGACACATGGTCACTAGTTTTAAAAGCAACCCCTTTTATAATAGCAAAATCCAGAAAGCAGCCTGTATACCTTTCAAAACATGGCTGCATACAAAATATATAAAATCTATAAACAAAGAGATTTTTTTGGCTTAAGACATTATAGGAAATTCTTCTGATATTCAAAAGAGTAAAATTCACCACTTTGCTGAACCTTACTTTAAAATGTTCATTAAGAGAATTACACTAATAAATTCAAGGAATTTTACCATATTCCCCATGCCAACACATAGAATGTCACTTTTAAAATATATTTCGATGTGGAAAACATATTTTAATGATAAGCTTTTTTTCATGAACATAGTTCATTGTCTGTTTCACATGTTATTCCTCAAGTACTGGAAATTGAAGTTCAGCCTTAAAATCAGCATGATGTAGAACATTAATGCAATCATTTTACGCTCTGAAGCATACTAGGATTTTCTTTCACACACATGAAAAGTACAACACAATGACAAATTCTCACTTTTGTTAAGTGAGAAGCACATGTAGAAAAGATTTTTTATTTTCCTTTGTTTGATTGTCTCATCAGAAAAGCTACAAGAGGAGAGTAGAGGCCAACAATGTTATTTATATGCTAGATATCCCAAAAGGGAATCAGTGTTGGAATAGAAGGGAGTTTATTTTTCAGAAGAAGTTGCAGAGAAAGAAGTCATGGTAGTTGTGTGAATTATATTCAATCCATAGAAGGATAGTCTGACAGTGTGTATTCTGTGTATATCAGCATGCAGAATTCCACCAACAGAGGCCCTAATGATGATGCCACCCAGAATCGTGATGCCACAGCTATTGAACAGAGGATTGGGTTTACTACTTCTGCACAGAAACCATATTCCAGTACAACTAAGAACAAATACTCTGATTTTTAACAGTCACAATTACTCCTTTCATATGCTGAAGGTATTAAATGACTTTCTTTTTTGACTAGACATTTAGTAATATCAGGTAATATTACTAAAGGAATATCAAGCAGTTACTGAAAAAAAAACATGCACATGAAACTGTATTGTGTTTTGCAGGTTGCAATTGCCAGTAATAAATGAAATGTTTCCTAAGTTCCCATGACTCAAAGCATAAACTTCTAGTAAAAACAAGACAATCTTCAAGGAGGAAAAAGTGGGAAAAAATATGGTGAAGAGAAAGATGTGCAGTTAGAGATTCTCTATGAATCTCTCAACATAGAGTAAATTCAATGATCCTATTCATGCAAGAATTTCACAGAATAAAATGGAAGTTATCCAAAAATTATAGTTCATACTATTACAAAGTAATGAAGATCACTATGATCCTCAAGGACATGAACTATGTCCATATGTGTATTTGTGTGTGTAAGACATGTGTGTACATGTGTGTGTGTGTGTGTGTGTGTGTGTGTGTGTGTGCTAGGGCATGAATTTTATAAAGTCACTTTCCTATTCATGAGCTAGAAAGGACCAGACAGTTGAATCTGGCAGGAGTTTTGTCTTCTATTGTTAGATTCATGCTTGTCCTTACTTCAGATTATCTTCACTATCAAGAGAAGGAACACAAATGCACAACTAGGAGACTTTTATTATCTCTGAAAACAAAAGTTCAATGATTTTTCTACTTTTTCTTGTTTGCCAGAAGACATCTGGTACTTAATTGTATACAAAACTCTGTAAACTGGAGTTTTAGAAATACAAGTGATAAATACACAGAATGAGCAATAATAACTAGACTTTAGCCTATGGTTTTTAGTAACTAAAATGCTGGATACCAAAATGAAAGCCATAATTATTCATGCAGGTTGAAGTTATGAGTTCCAAATCATTCATCACATTATACTAAATTTTGTGTTTGACAGAAAACATCAGATTCACTGTTGAGTGTGCAATGATGAGGATTAACAGATGAAACATGTGGTGCAGCTCATGAGAGAGGGACAACAGAGGATAAGCTCCAGGTATCTGATGGCTGTAAGAAGCAGTGCAATGCTGGACTTCCCAACAAAAATGTGCATATTTCTGCAATAAGACTCTATCTGATGCTGCTAATGAATGAATAGTACTCTGGAATATGCTTAAACACTTTAGGTTTATTTTATCTCCTGACGAGTGATGTTGAACATTTTAAAAGACCTGTGAGGCATTTTGTTTTTTAAATCAAACAATATTCAAATACTTTATGTATTTAAAATTTAATTGTTGTTCTACAAATTAAGGATGATGTAATCAGCATGTCAATTTTTAAAAAGCAGATCTGGAGATTAATGATTAATAGATTAGAAGATACATTAATAAATACAAGAACACTCAGTCACCTTACCTTTGAAAACAATGGTGCAGGGATAAATGGATTTCCATACACCAAAACTAAAATGCATAGACACATGTCTTTCACTATCCACTAAAATAAAGTCAAAATGGATCAGAGGTTTAAATATTAAAACAGAAACCCTAAATCTGCTATAAGACAAAGTAGTTAAAAATCTTGAAACCATAGGAGTAGAAAAAGAGTTTGAGAACAAAAACCAAATTTAACAGGAAATACTTCACAGAATCAACAACAGGGATTTCATATTATTAAAAATTTTTAAATGGCAATATTCCCAACAGAGTGAAAATAAAATAGACAAATTGGGAAAAAAATCTTAACCAATTTTCCCTGAGACAAAGGACTCCTCTCTAGAACATATAAACAATTAAAAAAATCCAGGGGCCCTAAATTTAAAGTCCCAATACAGAAATGGGCATCAGAGATCGATATATATTTTCAGATGAAGAAATACAAAGGGCAAATAAATATATGAAAAAAACATTCAGCTTCATTGGTTATTTGAGAAAAGCAAATTAAAGCAAGGCTGAGATTACATCTCACTCCAGAAAGAATGGCTGTCATCAAGAAATAAACCAGAGGTGTAAGCTGCCTGGGAAATCCCCTGTGGGTCTGTGCTGCCACCAGGAACATAAGGGAAGCTTGCCCCAGGCCAAAAACTATCCTGGACTGCTTCTTCTGGGCCCACCCTCCCACCTGGAACATCAGAAGACCTCAGTAGGATCCAGTCTATGTGAAAAAACTTGGAACTTCGCTCCCAGGCAGTGAACCTGGAACTGCAGTGGATTAAGTGTGTCAGTGTGGTGAAAATGCCTCTAAAACAGAGGTGTACAGTGGATAAATAGGGCCAGTAGTAAAATCCCCTCCAACAAACTGTAAGAACTTGGTGAATCAGAAGAGAGTGTGTGTGATCCCCTCTTACACATAGAAAACCTCAGGCAGAGTAAAAATGACAAAAGAAAATGCAGTCTCAAACATATAGTTCACCATAAGCAAGTACAGGAGACATTGAAATAGAGGCCCCCAAAAGTAAAACAATGGGAACCTCTGAAAAGATAGTGAGTGAAATAAAAAATAACTCCATCAGACTATGGAGGAAATCAAATTAGAAGCACTCTCTCATGTAAAGATAGAAATGACAACCTTAGTAAAGGAGTTGTTGAATGCAGCTAAAGAAGAAATAAAGAAAAAAGTACAGGAGCATGGGAAACTAATTGAAACCTTGAATGAACAATATAGAAAAGAAGCAGAATTCTTGAAACAAACTCAAAGAGGCATCCAAGAGACAAAAATTCTATTGAAAGCATGCAAATCTGCCTAAAGGAAGCTGAGGATAGGATTTCAGACCTTGAGGATAGGAACACAATTAGTGATCAGCAAAGGCTAGAACTTTTAAAAATAACAAAGCAGCATGAAATGAAAATCCAGAAGTTTCATGATAATGCCAAAAGTAAAAATATAAGATTAATGGACATTAGCAAAGATACAGGAGTCCAGGCAAATGACATAGGTGAAGTATTTACAGAAATAATAGCAGAAAATTTCCCAAACACAGACAAAGAATATGATATGAAGATAAGTGAGGCATATAGGACATGAAACACTCACAATCAACATAAATCCACACCCAGACAAATAATAATTAAGATCTCAGACATACAGCATAAAAACAGAATACTAAAAGATGTCAGAGAAAAGGTGCAACTCAACTATCAAGAAAAGACCATTAGAAGCACAGCAGACTTTTCAGCACAAACCCTCAAGTCAAGAAGAGCATGGAGTGAGGTATTTCAATCCATGAAAGAAAACAACCTTCAAACCAGACTGATGTACCCAACAAAAGTTTCATTCAAATTTAATGGAGAAACAGGATACTTCAATGACAAAAAACAAGTGAAGAAATTCGCATCCACTAAACCAAACCTAGAAAGAGGAGTGAAAGACATACTATATATACAGAGATGAAAATAACAACAATTCCTAAAACAGCAAAAGAAAGAAACCACCAGGTAGGATTAGAAATTAAATAAGTGGAAAAACAGAAAGAAACAACAGAAGCATAACATGGCAAAGCTGAACTAGTATATATCAGTGATATCCATCAATGTATTGCCTCAATTCACCTATAAAATGAATAGATTGACAGAATGGATCCAGAAACATGATTCCACAATGTGTTTCATACAAGAAACACATCTGACCCACAAGGAAACTCACAGATTTAAAGTCAAAGGATGGAAAACAGTATTTCATGCAATAGGAACCCAGAAAAAATCAGGGGTAGTTATTCTACTTGCAGACAAAGTGAACTTCAAACCTAAAATGATTCAAAGAGATAGAGAAGGGCACTGCATACTTGTTAATGGAAAAAATTCAAGAGGAAGAACTAACAACTATAAATATATATGCACCAAATACAGGAGCACCCAACTATAAAAACAGATTCTAATGGACATGAACAGAAATACACAAGAACACAATTACAACAGGAGATCTTAAACAGCCGATTGTCACAAAGAGATAGATCAACTAGACAAAAAGTCAACAATGAAACAACATAACTGAATCATACCTGTGAGCAATTGAATTTAGTATAGGATTACAGAGTGTTCCACCCAACCACATCAGAATAAACATTGATCTCAGCTGCACATGGGACATTCCCCAAGATAGACCATATATTAGCCCATAAAATATTCTTAAGTAAATGCAAAAGTAATGAAATAATTCCATGATTTCAGTACACTGAAATTGAAAATTATTGGCAAAAGAAATCACAAAACCTGCATAAACACATGGAAATTAAACAACAAAATTTTGAACAACCAGTGAGCTACTGATGAAATTAAAGGAGAAAAAAACCCAATACCTACAATTCAATGAAAACACAGAAACAACATACTGTAATATGTGGGTATAATGAAAGTGGTCTTAAGAAGGAAATATATAACAATAACTTTCATATCAAGAAAACAGTATGAGCACAAATATACAACCTAATGCTCCATCTCAAACTTCTAGAAAAAGAAGAGCAAGCTAAACCCAAAGCTCATGGAAGAGAGGAAATTATAATGATCAGAGGACAAATCAATGCAATTGAAATAAAAAATGCAAAGAATTAATGAATCAAAAACTAGTTCTTGAGAGAATAAAGAAAATTGAAAAAACCTCTACCTAATCTTAATAAGAAAAAGAAAAAGAAAATAAATTCATGCAATAAGAACTGAAAATAGGGAAATTACTACAGATATCATGAAATTAAAAAAATCATGAATACCTACTTTGAAAATCTCTACTCAGATAAAGTGAAAAACAGGAGAAATGGACAGATTTCTGAAACATATTAACTATGAGAGCTCAATTAAGAAGATATAGCAATTTTGAACAACCCAATATCAGTAATTGAAATTGAAAGCATAGTTATATACTTACCAACAAAGAAAGCCCCAGGTCCTGATGGATTCAGAGTTGAAGTCTATAAGAAATTTAGAGAAGGTTTGATGCCAATACTCCTTAAACTCTTTAATGAAATTGAGAAGAAAGCAATCCTCCCTAAATCATTCATGGAGACAAGTATTACTCTGATACCAAAACAGGAGAAAGATCCAACCAAAAAAGAGAACTATAGACAAATCTCACTAATGAACATTTATGCAAAGACTCTCAATAAAATACTAGCAAATAGAATGCAGCAAATCATCAAGAAGATTATACATCATGACCAAGTGGGTTTCATGCAGGGAATTCAGGGATGGTTTAACATATGCAAATCAATAAATGTAATACACCACACCAACAGAGACAAAAACAAAATCCACATCATCATCTCAAGATATTCAGAAGAAGCTTTCAATAAAGTCCAACACATGTTCATGATAAAAACCCTTCAGAAACTCAGAATACATGGTGTCTACCTCAACCTTATGAATGCCATCTATCACAAAACCAACAGCCAACATTATACTAAATGGACAAAAACTGAAAGCTTTCAATTCAAAATGAGGAACGAGACAAGGATGTCCATGATCACCACACCTTTTCAATATAGTTCTGGAAACACTAGTCAGGGCAATGAAACAAGAGATAGAAATAAAAGGACAAAGATAAAAAAGGAAGAAGTTAAATTATCACTGTTTGCAAATGACATGATACACTATATAGACGACCCAAAAAACTCCATTAATAGGCTACTAGAAGTAATAAACAAGTTCAGCATTGTAGCTGGATACAAAGTTAATGCTAAAAAATCAATAGCATTCCTGTACACAAAAAACTCACTGAGAAAGAAATTATAGAATTATTTCCATTTACAACAATCTCAAAAAAAATAAAATAAAATACGTAGGAATCAACCTAACTAAAAGTGTGAAAGACCTATATGCTGAAAATTATAGTACACTGAAACAGGAAATTGAAGAGGATATTAGAAAATGGAAGGATATTCCTTGATTTTGGTAGGAAGAACCAATACTGTGAAAATGGCCATACTCCCAGAACTGTAATATAGATTTAATGCAATCCCAATCAAAACACCATTGACATTATTCTGAGATCAAGAGAAACCACTACTAAAATTCATTTGGAAACAGAACAAACCTAGAATAGCAAAGGCAATTCTGGGCAACAAAAGCAAGACAGGTGGCATCTCAATTCCTGACTTGAAACAGTGTTATAAAGCCATATTGACAAAATGAGCATGCAACTGGCAAAGAAATAGACCTGAGGATCAATGAAACAGATGAAAAGATGCAAGCACAACTACAAAAACACTCAGCCACCTGATATTTTTTAAAAAGTGGTTAATATATCCACTGGAAGAAGGATAGTCTCTTTAATAAATGGTGTTGGAAAAATTGGCTCTCCACATGCAGAAGACTGAAACTAGATCCAAGCCTATCACCATGCACAAAACTAAAGTCTAATGGATCAGGGACCTACATTTTAAAACAGAAACACTAAATATACTGGAAGACAAGTTAGGTAGAAATCTTGGAGACAAAGGGGTAGGCAGAGCATTCATGAACAAAAGAAAAAACTGCATGGGAAACACTTCAAAAAATCAACAATTGGGATCTCATATTATTGGAAATTTTTTACTTTTCAAAAGAAATCACCAACAGAGTGAAAAGAAAACCCACAGAGCAGGAAAGAATTTTAGCCAGCAGCCCTTGGACAAAGGATTTATATCCAGAACATATAAATGATTTAAAAACATCAAGCCCCCCCAAACTCAAAGACCATCTCACAAAATGGGCATTTGAGATGAACATGCAGTTCTCAGAGGAAGATATGCAAATGGTAAATAAACACATGGAGAAATGTACACCATCACTGGTCATTTGAGAAATTCAAATTAAAACAACACTGAGATTTCACTTCCCTCTTTAAAGTATAGTGGCCATCAAGAAATCAACTGAAAACAAATGTTGGCGAGACTGCTGGGAAAAGGGAACACTGCTCCATTGTTGGGGGGAATGTTGAGAGCTGCAACCATTATTTAAATCCTTATGGAGAATTCTCAAAAGACTAGGGTTGGAAGCCCCATTCAATCTAGCTCTTTCCCTCCTGGGTATTTTCCCAGAACTGAAAAGTTCATATCACAGTGATATATGTGCACCCATGTTCATAGTGGCACAATTTGTGATAGCTAAATCTTGGAAACAACCAAGATGCCCACCTACTGCAGAGTGGATGAAAAAGATGTGGCATTTTTACAAAATGGAATATTACACAGCTCTAAAAAGGATGATCTTGACACCTTCATAGGTAAATGGAGGCAACTTGAGACTATCCTCATTAGTGAAATAAATATGAATCATATTTATAAATATCACATTGTATCTCTAGTTTAAAAATAAATAAGAACTATAAGTGTAATAAAACCAAAATGTGTAATTGCTATTGTAAAAAAAGAGAGGAAAAGAAAGTGCTCTAAGGGATATAACTGCATGTATGTTTGAGTGTGTAAAATAGATGATCATATTGATGAATCATTGTTGGTCTTTGAGCAGAACTGTTTGCAGTCTCACTGTTTGAATGTCTACTATGTATGCTTTAACTTTGTAACTTGAACAACTACCTCCAAGATGACAATATGTAATTTATAAACTAGTGATTTCTTTGGGTTTTTTTCACTTTTTTCCTTTTTTTCTTTTAGAATTCTGTATTTTTGATACACTTTTTACTGTTTTGCTTTTTTTCTTCTCTTTAAAAAAATTAAAAATGTATAATTGCTGTTGTAAAAAAGAAAAAAAAGAAGTGCTATAAAAGATATAACTAGACATATATTTAAGTGTGCAGGATTCATAACCATATTTCTAACTTCTTGTTGGATTGTTGAACAGATCTGTTTGCAGTCCCACTGCTTGAGTGTCCACATTATGTGCTTTAATTTTGTAACTTGAACAACTACTTCTAAAAGAACAGTATGTAATTTATCAACTAGTGATTTCTTACTGTTTATATTTTTTTTGAAATTCTGTCATATTTTGCACTTTTTCTGTTTTTTCTCTTTAAATTAAAAAAATCAAACTATAAGATAAAACTTAGGTGATAAAAAGAGAAATAAACTAGTATCAAATGATGGATCAGCTAGGGTAAAAGGAAAAAATCTGCATTACTGTTGGAAGTGTAGACTGCTGTGGCCATTATGGAAATCAGTGTGGAGTTTCCTCAAAACATAGGTTTAGAGGTTCTCTTCAATCTAACTATTCTTGGTATTTCCCCAGAAAAACTGAAATCATCATACCAAAGCAATATATGAACTCATGTTTATAGCTGCATAATTTGTAATAGCCAGATCTTGGAAACAACCCAAATGTCCATCAACTAAGGAATGGATAAAAAAGATGCAATATTTTTATACAATGGAATACAACTCAGCCACCAAGAACAGTAAACTGGAGGCTTTACTAGGTAAATGGATACAACTAAGAACCAATCTCATAAGTGAATAAAACAAACTTGCATTTGTAAACACTGTATTCTCTCACTAGTGTAAGACACTAAAAGAATAAATAAGGTCCAAAAATTATAATAGACATAGAAAAAGGGAAAGAGACTACTCAAAGGGAAGTTGTATTATTTGATCAATCTTGCATGTCTGTTTCTGGTAGCTTGAAAAACTACTTTGAACATAACACTATACATTAAAACAACCATTTTTAAATTCCTATCATCTTGTTTTGAAATACTACATTGGTATTGTCTGTTATAGTTTTTGTTGTCTTTTTTGGCTGGTTTGTTTATTTCTTGATTTTTATGGGGTTTTTTTCTTCTTAAAATATTTTTTTTGGATTTTATGATTGTGAGTACATGATATAATTCTGCATTTACAAATATTTTTATTATTTGCATAAAAAGAAAATACATTAAAGTAATCCATTACTCATAAAAACATTCTATTTGTAAAAACTACCAAGCCTTGTTTAACTCAGATAATTTATACCTATTTGATAGACATTTGGCAAGAAAATGAGGTATGTTGGCATCAGCAAAATGACAACAGAGACCTTCTTTATTCTTTCTTCCATGA
The DNA here is from genome assembly GCA_004027455.1 of Hydrochoerus hydrochaeris. Lineage (NCBI taxonomy): Eukaryota > Metazoa > Chordata > Mammalia > Rodentia > Hydrochaeridae > Hydrochoerus > Hydrochoerus hydrochaeris. The sequence goes on from PVLA01013337.1 coordinate 36,129, forward strand.
CATGGGCAGTGAGGAAGAGTGCCATTGGTAATTGAATAAGAATAGAAGGCCTAAAAATGAAACAAAGAAAAATCTGAGTGACCACAAGGCCTGCAGGCACTCCCACAGCAATAGGAAAGGTCTCAGCTGTAGGAGGAGTCCACTTTCTTAGAAAGCTCCATTTTATTTATGGAATGTGATTTTTGGGGGAATTATTTTTCATTTAAATCAAAGCTTGAAATTTGCAAAGAAGAAATCTTGAAAGTTAGTGAAAAATTAAGAAAGTGATTGATGTCTGTGCTTTAGAGGACATAAGGAAAAGGAATAAATTCATCTCCAATAACATACCTGTGATAGCATGAAGAATTTGAGCACATTATTATTGTTATCCAAACCATATGGTATGACATTGCTTTGAACTGGAATAAGGTAGCAGTGAGTCCATGGAAAATGATCTGAGTTTATACCAGAGCATTGGTTTTCCTTTGGATTAGGCAACGTGTGGTAAAGCTATACTGATATATGTGATAGTATTTTTAATTACAACTGTGGGAATGTCATGATATGGAACTGAAATATTCTCTAAAACTAGAGTTTTAGTTGAGGGTTGATGAGCTTTATAGAAAATAATCAGATTATAGAGGTAAAAAATAACTGGATGGCATTATAGGCAGTTGGGATGTATAAAGGCAATGGACCTAGTAGATCATGGGATGGCCACAGGGAATGTTTCTGGTCCCAGGATCTTTCCTCTCTGACTCCATGACCTTGTTTGAGTCTTGGCTGCCATACAGAGCAGCCTGTCTCTTCTTTAATTTTTCTGCTATATTTGACATGCTGCAGGTTAAAACCAACAGAATACATAGATCATGAAATGAAACCTAAGAATCATGAACCAAAATAAGCCTTTAGCATTTCAATTTGTTTATATCACGTTTTCACTCAATTATTGAAATTTTAAATATGAAAGGGAATTTACTTAATTATACATCTGATAAATTGTAGAATATTAATATATTGTTACCTAATTTAGAAATGTGCTCATTAGGAATGTTTCAATAGAGTGCTACTGACTTTCTATATATTTATATTAGTCTAAATATTATCCAATTTACCATAAAATCATATTTATATAATGATAATCTTTGTGTGCAGCTTTCTGTTTTAATGAATTCCAGTCCTGTCCAGTTAAATCAGTTTTCTGATATAAGTGATATCTGCTATGTGTAGTTATTTTTTAATTTATGTTTTCATTAGCAAAAATTCTATAATTTTGAGAAAATAATTCCAAATTTTCTGATACAATAGCAAGTATCTTATTTTTTATTTTGAATTTTTGAGGTACTTTATGTTAACTTATTTAGCTGTAAGTCTTTGTCCCACTTGGCTGAATGCATAAGCTAAACAGAAGATT